>CAEGAG010109234.1:0-85565 GCA_903067065.1 Brachyrhaphis terrabensis | reverse complement strand
ATCTATATCTGTCTCTTTTAATCATTCACCATTTATTTAAAGTGTTTTCCTGCCAAGTAAGGAAGACCTTCATTACAATGCTTCAGATGTTTAGATATTTGATATTAGCGCAGCCAGCTGCTGCTCTCGGCAGAATTATAGTCTATTCCCATTGTTTTGTTGATTTATTGAATCAGATTTTAGTCTTTTGCCGTGCGGAGACTTTAATGTAACCTGCTCTGTGCTCAGACTGTGTTAGAGACAAACTAAAGGAAGAGCAGCCGAAACACCAGTAGTTAAATTTTATGACATTCAAAGCAAGGCGCTACAATTAACGTTTCATTTTTTATCTCATGCAATTAAATGGGAGCATATTGAAATACATTGCTGGGCTATTTAACAAGTCAATTCAAAACAGAGAGCAAATATGCTATCACTAGCTTATTACTCCATTTGAAAGCATTTTAACTGGAGAAATATTGATTTAAATGTCTTTAAAATCTTAATACTGTCCTTTAAAAGCTTCTGTTTGACCCCATATGATACAGATGGAATGTAACTTAATTTATTGGTTCTTTAAAGGCATCAAATTGATCAGTAACTCGATTTACTCAGTGAAAGATATAATGCTGATAAATTACACAAATTAAATTTTCACGCCTTTGGTTGAGTTAATTCTGATAATTTTCTACTTGTAGCCGATGAACACGCATTTAATTACTTTAATTAATCAGAATGTCACATCAGACTACTAATAAAAAAAAGTGTTTTTCATACAGAAATGTGGGTTTAATGAAAAATATGCTAACCTGCTGCTGGTTTTACACCATGGACATACTATATTAGTTCAGTTTTGTGAAAAATGTGACAAACCACACTCTGAAACACACAGAGTTCTGCTACAAATGTCTGCTGACGTTCCGACTCAGTCACACATTCTGCGCGCTACGGCAGCTATAATTGCAGTCAAGCCACACAGGTTTATCTGACTGCAGATGAATAATTTATGAAAGCAACAGTCTCTTTCTGCATTATAACGAAGGAAGCTCCCTGTGGTGGAAGTTTACTGGCGAAGAAAAATGTAACTTACACTGGAGGAAAGTTTGAGAGATATGTCGAACTCACTTTAGAAAACAGAAAAGCTTGTTATTTTCATACAGAAACCTGAGCAAAAATATAAAATAAGATCCTTCTAAATGTATTAGAATATCACACGATGCTGTAATAGTAATCCTGTTAAATCAGAACTAAATTAAAGAGCATTAATGGATGTTTTTTTATGACTTCTAATAATGAGAAGAATTACAGATGTTAATTATTGTGACTCAACACTGTTTTATATCTGACAATTAAGCATTTTGTTGAGAGCCAGGAGGAAATGTGTCGTCATTTACGTGGCGTTTTGCTGTGTCTTTGTGGCAGGTGGTCCGCATGCTGGTGAGCGCTCACCCAAACCTGATGACCAGTCACACCCGCCTCCACACGCCGCTTCACCTGGCGGCACGGAACGGACACCACAGCACCGTCCAGACCCTGCTGGAGGCCGGGATGGACTTCAACTGTGTGGTGAGTTCAAGTCCTTCTGGTTTTTTATATTCTTATGCTTATTAAAGGATTGGCACTGCAAGTCGGCTCAGGCTATAAATGATGATAAAAGAAAAAAATGTAAAATGTTATTGACTTTTGGGATGAGCTGTGATTATGACAACTTTTTCATCACTTGACCTAAATGTTTTGACTTTTTTGACAATATATTTATTGAGTTTTTGCATATATGAAATATAGAAAATATACATTCAAACAATGAATATCCTCCACTCACAATTAACACTCAGCGTATAAAACAATAAAAAAAGAAAATAAATAAAAACAAAAAAATGCAAATGCATAAAGGTAAATACATCTATATATATACAGATAAATAAAATAAAATTTGAATCATTCAACTCTTTTATCGCTCTTTTATTAAAAATATTATAAATATGAATTAATATTAGTCTTTTTAGGTGATGTTCTATTTTAAAGTAGCTGTTTTTTAAGTTCATCCATGTTTCGATTACAATTATTTCCGTTATGATCAGAATCTGTTTGAACTTAAAATCAGAACCAAAATTAACCTTCAAATCACCTTCTGCAAATATCAAAGAATTGATTTAGATTAGACGGTTATTAATGTTTTTTGCACATTGTCCCTATTTTAAATCCTGTTGGTGTTGAACTAAAAGACTGTTTTCCATATTTTTTAAAAAGTCTGAACTGAAGTACCTGTATCAATAAAATTAAGAATGTGATTACTTTCTTAAGTTTCATTTTAAAAAAATATACTGAAATCATGCTAATAACAGCCAAAGAAGCTAGTCAGACGCTGCTTGTTAACATATGAGAAGTTTTACAAATGTAGGAGTGTTTTTATCAGCCGAGGCGTTATGAGACAGTAAGCCTTGTTTTTTTTTTTGTTACATCCCAGCTGGATTTCTGTAATAAACTATGGGGGGCCAATTTCTCCAACTCTGGCGTCAAGCCACTGACTGCCAGTTTATTTCAAGACCCGGCTTAAACCTCTTTGATTTATTGGAAAGTTTCTTAGCTCCTCCGCTCCATTTGATCTCCCTGAACTGTGACCCGTTTGCGCACCGTTTCGATCTCTCTGGTCAGCAGATCAGAAGAATCCCAAAGCGGTGCTGTTAAAAAAAAAAAGTTAAATGCTTCGCCTCTGCAGGTCAGACAGGCGCTCTCGCTAACTGTTCTTAAAGTGCCTGTAAAAACAGACAATTGCTGTTTGTAAAAACAGCATAAAATGTTTTTTTTGTTGTCTACAAATTTGAATCTCCTGAAATCTACAAGATGTGACTAATTGGTCAAATCAAAAAACGTTCAGTGTCATGTTTAATGCTTATATATGCTTTTTTTAATTTAGCAGAAAGATTTAACTGTGACATTTTGTTCAAATAATGTAATCCACCATGAAAATTGAATGCTTCTATAAGGACATTTACCTGGATAAACCCTTTAAAATCCTCTCCGTGCTGCATTTCAGTAATTGAAGAAACGAGAAGCTGCAGACGTTTGTGTTTCATGAATGGCTTAGGAAGCCGGCAGATTAGCAGTCGTGGCGGGTTCCTTCATTTAAACTCGACGTTTTCTCCCCAAGTGTGTATCAGAGAGCCGTGTACGCTGAACGTGCCTCACATGGTTTGGTGGTTTGAAATGAATAATTGATAGTGAGGAAAGGGAGAGAGAGAACAAGGTGTTCCTGAAGGGTCCTCATAGTTCATGCTCTCCTTTCTCTTCATGCATTCATAGGGATACATGTAGACATTTACTGGATGCAAGTCTTAGTTACTGACAGTTCTCTGCTGAATTGGTTACAAATTGGTTAATTTTGTTCAATTTAGCTTCAAAAAAGTGGCTACAATCACCGTTAGAATAAAAGTAACTTACTGAAACTGTGAGATGTTTGATTCGAGTGTTGAACCTTCCTTAGACTTCACAGCTTTTTCCTTGGAATAGAGACAAAAAAGTTCATCATGATAATAGTCATTTTTGGCAGTAGATTGTATTGCTGCAAATCAAAGCATTAAAATCTGTGAACAAAAATGGTAAAAGTAGCAATTGAATTGAATCGTATTTATTCAATTTAATACCAAAAGCCAGAATTACATGCTGGTGAAAGTGGAATCCACAGAGTGCTTTCATTTAACACTTGCTAGTGGAGTTTCTTCTTTCAAACTTTGGATTATTTCTCACCCAATGTGCTGCTGTTCATTGATCATAAAGATTTGAAGGAAGGAGAAAAAAAAATACTTCAAGGGATTTATTGCTCAGAGAGTATGAAAAATTCAGGGAGCTGCTGAGTCTGAAGCAACATAAACAAGGAGACGTAAAAGTTTTCTCACCAAACTTGAGACACTTAAGAGATGTTACAAAGCTTTGAACAACCTTATTATTGAACTTGTTTAAGCTCCATCTTCCTGATGTTTACAGGAAGATGGAGTTTATCTGATGGATATCAGATAATCTCAAGGCACTTTACAATAAACTAAATTCGATCCATTCGTTCATTATTCAGTTGGGTAAAAAGGTTTTCTGTTGAAGGAATCCCAGCCAGTCATCGACTTGCAGCGTCTTTACTGAGCAGACCTGCTAAAATGAAGTCATTAATTTTAGTCTTTATTGTGCAGATCCCTGAATCAGTGAGATTGCAGTCATTACTGGCTCCTTCACTCCTTTTATGTGTGTTCAGACCCACTCTGATCTGGAGAGCCGGGGTGTTTCTCAGCCTCAGGCTCCATGCGCCTGGTGAAGATGAGCACAAAGGTCTTTGATATGTCATCTCCTCTGCAGGACTCACTGCTGCTAGTTTATCAAGCTTGTTATGCAGAGTGGTGCAAGCCTTTGATAAATCTCATCTTTATTTTGCACTTTTGACTCATTTTTTTTAAATCAGAAATGCATAAAATCTGTACTCTTGTGCTTTTCAAGTTTAGCCACATATGGTGCAACAGTTTTTGTTCAAAAGAACAGATAAACGGTGTGCACCAAAAATCATCTGTGTTGGATAATCTTAATTTTTTACTCACTAACTCCATTTACTGAAATATTTCTTAAAGTGAGGTCTTAAATGATTAAATCTAGTAGTAATGCAAAATTGAGAGTCACTACCATTGGTTTCTTTTTGTTTTTCTTAAAATTTATCTAAATCAGAAATAGCCAATGGAAAATAAAACGATATAAATGAAACTACATTAGCTACAGTTCATACAGGTAGCTTCTGAAATCTTAGGAAAGGATCGATAGGCATGGATTTATGGCTCCAATATGACATTTTGGTTAATAAGTATGATTCATTTGTGTCTGTGGTATTAAAACAATCTAGAAAGACTCACCTGAGAGAAAAAATTAAATAAAAAAAATAATGGAAATGAAAGAATTCATTATAAAATATAGATATCTTATGCTGAATTTACTTGTTGGTGACCAACGTTGTGTGCAATTTTGTTCTCTGTGGCTAATAACTTATTTTTAAGCAGTTACAGGGAACAGTTGCACCAGTAACGTGAAAGGTTGTTGCTAGGTATCCAAGAATTACTGAGTGAGTTGCTAGGTAACCAAAGAGTGATCTTGGCCCTTTGCACGTGACGTCACACTACTCAGAACTCTACCCTCTCCGCCATGACAGACGTCAAAAACCATAGACATGTTTTATTTTGGTCATCATTGTTTCACTTAGTGTAGATATGTGTGTGACAGGCGTGTGAATCGGACATTTATTGAAATACGGAACAAATCGTATTGATTCACGCAACATTTAACAGCCAAATACGATTCCATATTTTCCGGGACGAGTGGCAATCCCATGCCCTCTTGCTAACATTAGCTTTGTATCTAAAATACAAGGCATTTTACATAATTTCATATTTAACTATTTTTATCATACTGAATGGATTAAATCACTAGATTAACATGCTGGTGACATCACTCATATTACCTACAGCATTTATGCTAACCTTAGCATTTTGGATCATTTTAATTCATACACTAATGTTGGAATGACATCATTCAATATTGAATGACATCATTCAGTACTGAATGATGTCAGTGACATCAGTAGCTACCACAGGTGCTGGTAGCTACTGCCTTCACCTGACAGTAGCTACCAGCACCTGTGATGTCACAGTGAGTAAGTCAAGTAAACGTGGCTGTCAGTACGCCAACAACATTACGTCCTCATTTTTGTGTGTCCGCCGGGGGGGTTGGAGGAGGAGGAGAGAGAGGAAAGGAGGCAAGTGTACTGGGGGGGAGGGTGGGGGAGAGAAAGGAAAGTGTCCTCCTTTTCAGAAACCCACCCCCCCTGCTCCAAGGTGTCCTGGTTTTCCCAAATGAAAATATGGTCATCCTACTTAAGCTAAACTTAGCATTTTGGATAATTTTTATTTAAACACTAATGTTAGCATACTGAATTGTGTTAGTTCACTAATTTTGTTTGTCAACATGCTAGCGATAACCCTTATCCTACTGGTAGTTTCAATAGACTAGTGACTCAATATGCTAACGATAGCCATCATGCTAGCATTACCTTTATACTTAAAATAAGCATTTTACATAATTTCATATTTATTAGCAATATTTATCATACTGAATGGATTAAGTCGATGTAAATTATCATGCACACACTGCATCCGACCCCTTTGGCCCCTCCTACAGGTGGTGAGCCCATTGGAAGGGGGACCCATGTTTCCTCTTCGGCAGGGCTCCATGGGTAAAAGCCCAGCCAGCAGGCGCTCGCCAACGTGCCCCACCTCCAGGCCTGGCTCCAGAATGGGGCCCCGGTGACCCGCATCCGGGCGAGGGTACACTAAGTCCATTGTTAGAATTCATCATAAGTGGTCTTCGGGCTGCGCTTAGTCTGGTTCCTCACCTAGGACCTGTCTGCCTTGGGTGACCCTACCAGGGGCATAAAGCCCCAGACAGCATAGCTCCTGGGATCACTGGGACACTCAAACCCCTCCACCACGATAAGGTGGCAGCCCATGGAGAGGACCTAACTAACTAACTACTACAACAATTTCAAAATTATCTAACTAACTAACTAACTAACTAACTAACTAACTAACTACTACAACAATTTCAAAATTAACTAACTAACTAACTAACTAACTAACTAACTACATAACTACTACTACAGCAATTTCAAAATTACCTACCTAACTACTACTACAACAATTTCAAAACGACCTTACTAACCACTAAACAAACAAATAAAAAAAAACCCTAAGTATTAAACAAGCAAGTTTAAAATGACCTACAGTGGATATAAAAAGTCTACACACCCCGGTTTAAATGCCAGGTTTTTGTGATGTAATGCTACTGAAGAACAAACATAAACCTTTAAAGCAGAAATGTATAAAATAAAAAACTTACAATAACCTGGTTGGCTAAATATGCACACCCTTAAACTAATACTTTGTTGCAGCACCTTTGGCTTTTATTACAGCACTCAGTCTTTTTGGGTAGGAGTCTATCAGCGTGGCACATCTTGATGTGGGAATATTTGCCCACTCTTCTTTGTAAAACCGCTCCAAATCCGATAGATTGCGAGGGCATCTCCTGTGCACAGCCCTCTTCTGATCACCCCACAGATGTTTGATGGGATTCAGGTCTGGACTGTTGCTTGGCCATTCCAAAGCCTTAATGTTATTCCGGTGAAGCCATTTTTTTGTTGATTTAGATGTGTGCTTTGGGTCATTGTCATGCTGAAAGATAAAGTTCCTCTTCATCTCCAGCTTTCTAACAGAAGGCCGATGGTTTTGTGCCAACACTGACTGATATTTGTAACTGTTCACAATTCCGTCCACCCTGACTGAGGCCCCAGTTCCAGCTGAAGCAAAACAACCGCAAAGCATGATGATACCACCACCATGCTTCACTTTAGGTATGATGCTCTTTTGGTGATGAGCAGTGTTGTTTTTGCACCAAATACACCCCTTAAAAATGTGTCCAAAAAGTTCATCCTTGGTTCCATCAGACCATAACACATTTTCCCATGAGTTTGGGAGACTTCAGATGTTTTTGCAAAATTAAACTGGGCTTTGACGTTTTTCTTTGAAAGATAGGGCTTCTGTCTTGCCACCCTACCCCATAGCCCAGACATCTGAAGAAGACGGGAGGTTGTTGTCATTTGTACTGCACAGCCAGTACTTGCCAGAAATTCTTGCAGCTCCTTCAATGTTGCTGTCGGCCTCTTGGCAGCCTCCCTGACCAGGTTTCTTTGTGTCTTCTGCACTTTAATTGGTGACAGGTGTGTGCTGACTCCAATTTAACATGAGTTTGAATGTAATTGGTTAAATCGGAAAACAGCCACACTCCCAGTTCTAAAAGGTTGTGCACACTTATGCAACCACAGTACCTCAGTTGTTTATTTTTACTGCAGCTCCCTGAAAGATTTCTGTTTTGTTTTCCAGTTGCATTGTACAAGTTACAGATCACATTAAAGGTGCAAAAAGTCGCAAAAATGTTTGTCTTACTGTTATTTTTTATATAAAAAAACTGGCATTTGATCATATCCACTGTAACCACTAATCAAACTATTTTAAAAAGACCTAACTAACTACCAAGCGAACAATTATAAAAAGACCTAACTAACTACCAAGCGAACAATTATAAAAAGACCTAACTAACTACCAAGCGAACAATTATAAAAACACCTAACTAACTACCAAGCGAACAATTATAAAAACACCTAACTAACTAGTAAACAATTAAAAACATCACCCTACTACTGCAATCAACGACTCCACAGGTGTGATCTCATCAAACCTGAGCTCTGGCTCGAAACCCTCTCCCTGCAAGGTCTTGGCGTGAACGAAGGCCTCCCTGGGTAGGATTTCAAATCTTGACTCCAGTTCTAATTGATGTACCCGGGAGTCTTCGGTTGACGGCATCTCTGGATAGTTTTCAAGATCTATGATGTCTGATACATCATCTGGAAGAATGTAGGCCTCAGGTGAGATTTCACAACACCTGGCCTCCAGTTCTAATGGAGGAATCGCCATAGCTTTGTTGGCCATGGTGTGGGAGGTTTCTGGGTTTTCTGGTAGGTTCACTGGAGCAACCCTAGACGAGTGTCTCCGAGTGAACTTAGTGAAAAAACCCACGATCCTCCCTTTCAGACCTTTGAGCAAAGATCTTGGCTCAACTGGACGGACAACGGCTTTCTTGGATTCCTTACTAGATGCGTGCAATCTAACAAACAGATCCTTAACCATCACTTTGATTTCGTCAACCATATTGTTGATTAGTTCATCAACGTGATTGCTGAGGTTGTCGTCAGAGTCAGAGTCTAAGATGGAATTGACTCTTTCCACCACATATTTGACAATAAGATGGTTTAAATTGTCAGTGTGTTCTGTTCGGACCTCTCCGACAACCTTTATCACCTTAGCGAAGGCATCAGGCAACTTGTTGCCTACGATTGCCTCAATTGCTTCAGTTTTGGAGTTGTCGTTGGGAAGACTCTCCAGAGTGTTGGATATAAACAGCTCCAAAATATCTTTCAAGATCCTGACCAGAACACAGGTGGTGGTGCGAGCAGGGTCCCCTGTTGCCAGACGCATCCACTCCATCCAGGTTAGGTTGGTAAAAAGTGGGTGGACCATACCCCTCAGGATGTTGACGGTGACGCCTTGGGTTTGAGAACTCATGATCGCTGGTTTGAGGATAAGTTGCAAGTTTTCTACAGGGAGATCAACAGGAACTAATCCGGACTCTTCGACAAACGAGGGCAAATGAGGGTTAGAGCAGAAGAAAGTGCAAATTAACACCCTGATGTCTATGACGTCATAGACATCAAAGCCGCCGAATTCTGTGTTCTCACGTAATAAGTCACGTTTCCCAGACTTATGTTAAAAGGTGTGTCCGAATTCTGGGTCTGCATCCGGGTCCTTCGAAGACCGTTTGACCAGTTTAGCTAGTAAAAACAACCAATGCGCTCCTTTAAAGCTAGTCAAAATACAGACGTGGTAGCCTAATATTGCTGTTATTCAGTTTATTTCACTTTAAAAATGCTCACAGGATGCTGCGCGGGAGGCTGCAGAAAGGATGAAAACCAAACTTGTCATTTTATTACGTAACATTTAACGAGGAACGATGCGGCGGCAAAGGATAGCAGCTGTCAATCATAATGACTGGCAGCCCTCGGTGTAACAGTGAACAGCTTTTATCAGGTAAGAAGACTACCTCACCTTCTCCCCTTCACAATAAAAGTATACATTCGGGTGCGAAATATATACATTGTATACGCCACAATATAGTTTATTACTAAATGTATTTAGAAAGATATTGCATTACGGAGAAGGTACGCGTCCAACCATTGGTAACCATGGAGACAAAGCCGCACCGTCATGTAGCCTAGCATGTATGGAAAAAACTGGTTAGCATCTCGTCTTTTGTATGTTTTTACTGCTTCTCCGGTTTGAAAAGAAACAGTATTTATGATATAGTGATATAAATCATGTCGTGTGAATTCAGACAAAGTCGGTAATTTCATCAACACATAAGGAGGGAGGGGGTTCGGGTCGGTTTCTAAGCTAGCGGTTCCCAAACTTGGTAAATACCGCCGTCTATGAGCCCCGTTCACAGACAAATTAGCTCGACTCGAACATGAATAAACTGGCAAAACAACTTTGGGAAACAATTTCAGTCGCTCTGGTCAATACTCCGTCCCTCACGTCTGTCATGGCGCTTCGAATGATTTAGTAACGTAGTTGCAAAAGTAGCTAGTTGATTTCACCAACCCTGCTTAGCTGGCCATGAAAGCTAAAGTTTTTCCTATGCCTACATCCCCCAGAATGCCGTGTGGTTCTGGATCAGAGCTAAGAAAAATGGTTGGTTATTCTATCAGACGTATTATCAATTGATATTGATCATGTGTCTATAGCGATATTTATTGTTTTTTGGTTTATTGTCCAGCTCTGACTGATAGCCTGTGTTTTAAAAATGAACAAGTATCAACTGGGGTTGTCATAAATTGTCTCTAGCTGACAGGAAGTTGTACATGTGAGTGGTAGTACAGAGCTGTGTGTAGGTGTGAGTGTGAATGAATAATTTATACAAGCAGCGGTGTTTCTCTTTCTCACTTCCTTCTATTTCCATTTTAATGAAGGAAATTCCCCGTAGAGGATAATTCTACTACATGCATGTTGGGCAGGAAGCCAATGCAGGGTAAAAGCAGTAGATTTGAACCAGGATGTTGACAGAACAGCGAGTGCTTTCTTTATCTACTCAGAAAGTGTGATGGTAAAGCATTGTGCTTTTGATCAGCTGCGAGTGTTACGTAAAGCCGTGTTAATTATGTAGAGAGACTCAAATGATTCCTCTGTTGACATGCTGTAAGTGTTTATTCGGTCATCTCATTTCAGCACAGCCAACACAACAGACTGCCCTCCACTTTTCAATTGCAGGAAACTCCTCGAGAGTCAGAATCGCCTTTTTGCTTCCTCATGACATCACGGTATTATCGCCAGGGGAAACGGGGCAGGAAGTGGTTGGGAAGTTGAAAAGGGAAGGTCAAATGTGTCAGAATAAGGGGTGGCTCCCTTCCTGTGCCAGGGCCTCCTCTCCTGCATGGGCTTTAAAAACCTGGATGATTTTCTTTTTGGAATTAACCAGCAGAAGTCTTTCTTGAACCTGCTGCAGGCTCTTGATTTTTATTTTATTTTTGAAAGGATTTTTGCAATCGGTTCCCTTTCCCGTGCATCATTGGTGATGTTTCAGGAGAAACGGTTGGGTCACAGTAAGTCTGATCTGCCGCAGTGCTGCGCTCAGGGTGCAGGCCTGGCTGCTGTCCAGATGATTTGTCTTCATTAAAGCTGGGAGTTTGGTTCACGGCAGTGTTTTCATCTATGTTGACAGGAAGCCAACCATGAAGGATGCAATGTATTTAGCCGTTTGGCTGCATTTACGCCTTGTTGTTTCTGTGTTAATGTCTGCGTCTTTGTGCCCCACATGGGCATTAATTCTTGTTGCGATGGTTGATATGAGATGCAGAAATCAAACCTTTACAACATTTTGTCACTAAAAAACTTCCTACCTCTGCAAACCAGGTTTCTTCTGGAGAGACATAACATGTAATTGCGATTAAAATAGTAAGAATTTGACTTTTTTGTAATTTTTCCAAAAGACCTAATTTAAATCCACTTGTAAGCTCTTAAATAAGCAGTTATGAGATGGAAATAATAGTTATGTAGGCTCAGCTTTTGCAGCAAAGTAGAGAAAACTCAGCATTAAAGTCTTATTAGCTCACATCATTGACCCAAGATGCCACTTTTTGCTAGACAAGGGAGCTTTGGAGGTTTTTGTCATCCCTCTCTTATTGTACCTGAGGGTAAGATGAAGTTTTGAAATGGTTTCTGATAGTCTGTCACTGTTCATTAAACAGTTATTTAAAATGTTTTAATTATTGCTCTGATTAATAAATAAAATATGTTAAAGTCAGTCTGGAGAATAAAATGGAAAATTGAAACAGAAGTAAAAGGAAAAGAAAACCAAAAGTAAAACAAAACGAGGAAGTAAAAAACTAAAAGAGGAAAAAGTAAAACACAGTCAACTACAACCTACATCTTCATCACAGAGTTTTCTTATGGGCCATTAATGACTTTGTATGTAAAAAAAGAGAAAGATTTGGAACCAAGTCAATATTCTCAGCGTTCTGGATCAGCTGAAGAACTTGAAAAGAACGGCATCAAGCAAAGATTACATCGCAACTAAGTCTACAGATTACAAACACATGCCTGGTTTTTCTCCATCGCTTTGGGTCGAGATGCACCAGATTTCAAAAATATTGCTCAAGTGGAAGAATGTAGTTTTAAAGACTTAACTTTATGTACATTATGGTGTAAAACATCCCCAATGTTCTTCACAGTAGCCCTGGTAGTCTATTTTTTTCATTGTGTGGAATTATTAGAGCAGCTTTTTCTCTGCAGCTTAATGAATTTCACATTTCAAACCTTCTTTGGCCAAAAACGTCTCGAATTTGGGGTTAAAATGTGACTTCAGTCACTGAAATCTGTGCTAATAAGCAGAAAAAAAAACATTAATTAAAGTTCCAAGCACCACCACAAACTCCAGAATGGATCAACTCTGCAGCTTTTTCTGAGGAGGAAACAGTTTGGTCCTTTATCTGCCTCCCTGTGCTGATTTCATTGTGTTGCATCATACCTGTAATATTATTAGCACCAAAGGCAGATACTATAGAATGAGTGAAAATGGGAAGTTTCCACACGCATAAAAATCACTGCATGACTTCTTTTAATCTTTTGACCTGGGAGAGAGATTAATATTTCTATCAGATCATAATGATGAATCTGAGCCGTTTTAATTGCTGCTCTCTTCTGCGATGTCCGTTGTGCTGTCAGTCAGTCCACCTCCGGTCTATTTCTGTCTCCGATTTCAGTTGTAAAAGTTATTGAATATTAACACATGCGTGTTCTCTCCGTTTCTTGCAGACGGAGAATGGGAGTGCCCTTCATGAAGCTGCTCTTTTTGGAAAGATGGATGTGGTTCGCCTTTTGCTTGACTCAGGTTGGTCTATAAATATGCTGCAATAAAACAAGTGCTGTGCTTTTTATAGGCCTGCGCTCCCCTTGTTTTTGTCATAACCTGCAGTCAAATGCTCCACATGTTTAGTTATTTATGTAGATGCGAGTGTTCAGTTTTTTTCCCCTCTGATGAATCAAAGTTAAACTAGTTGAAATGTTTTAGTTTTGGCTTTGATAAATGAAGTAAATGACACAAAATTGTATGAAAATGAACACAACGGTAAGTTAAACCCTGCACTACTTTCTGGACATTGTTGTCCTTTGGTTGCGCTGCCATCTTCCCTACAGCTCCCTGTTTCCTGCAGGACTTCCTCCGGTGGCCATGCTTCTTCTGGTCAGGGTTACAGTACATCAACATCCTGGATTGTTGTAAACTGCTGTCAGAAATCATTGGGGTTCCTATTTGAAGCTTTGAATGTATTGTATGTTGTTTTGCTAAAATAGTCATAAAACTTGAACAAAGTTAATATTTTGTCAACCACAGACTACCTTTGTGTGTAACACTGGGACTTTATATGGTTGATGAACACAAAGTAGTGCATAATTTATGATGTAGATGAAAATGCAAAATGGCTTGAACAAATTAAAATATGAAAAATGTTTGTTTCTTTTATGTCTACACTTTGGTTGGTACTGCTACATGTTTTTAGATTCATAGGCCATTTCTACATGAAAATTCTACTTCCAAAATGGTCTTTTTGTTAAGTTCTTTGTTGACCTTGAAAATATAAAATCAGAAAATGGGTTTGCAAAAACTTCTCTATTTATAAAAGAAGAAAAAAAATACAAACACTCTTTTCAGAAATTTAGCAGTTAAAAAATTGTGGACAATTACAATTTTCCTTCTGCTTCATTGAATTGTTTGTCTCCCACATAAAATCCAAATAATATTCATTATGTTGTATGAATGGATTTGTATGACACAATGACGTTTCTAACTTAATTTTGTAACATTTATCAATGGAAAAAACATGTTTCAGTTACAAGATTTACTTGAAGAAGCAAATGTTAGAAAAAGCAACAAGAAAGAAATTAATAGATTATGACAATCACATCTCAGTTTGTCATTTTGACTTTCATTCATAATTTCAGTCGTATAGAGTGAATTAGTCAGTCAAGAATGTGGAAAATTCAATAAAATAGTAACATGGACTATTTTACATGGGCAAATTAATGGTATTTTGATTATTTGCAATCTCTTCTTAGATTGTGACGGTTGTTTACGCCATAATTTTGTGGTAACTTGTTACTTCAAAATCAAGTTTTTTGTATTACAATTAATAAGTTAACATTTGCGCCTCTAAAAACATTCAATTCACCAGTTTTTGATTCGTCTTGATTAACTTCTAATGCTGCGTGAAGTTCTGTCAAACTGTTTTAATTTTTCGCTTTTGTGTAACTGGTATTTTTCGTGTGAATTTCAGGGATAGACGCCGATTTGAGAGACAGTCAGGGGAGAACAGCGCTGGAGATTCTCAGAGATCACCCAGCGCCTAAATCTCAGCAGATAACCGCTCTTATTCAAGGTAAGAGACAGACTGTCACTGAGAGAACCTGAGAATTTGGGGTTGTTGCTGTTGCACAAATAAAAAAGGTAACGGCTTCAAGATTTGAGTGGAGATTTTTGGTGTTTTCATTTTTCCACACCTGACTGCACAGTGATTTGTGTTTGCTCAGAGATCAGTGGCTGCTGTTTGGGTTTTATTGGCTGTATGTGACAGTTGAGATCGAATTTGTTGAATGGTGTGGACATATTGAGCCACAGAGCAGCATATTGGCACATATGACATTGTGACCTTTGGAACAGGTTGTTGTCTAACTGAGAAATCTCATTTGTTGAGAAACTTTGTCTTCCCTCTGGGAAACAGTGCAAGTTGCTCTGATACCAAAAACAATATAGCATTCATTTCACATCTCTTCAATTGTCTCACAGGATGTGATTTATGACGTTGTTGATGGGTTTCTGGAGTATGTAAAGTGAAAAGCATTTAGTTTAAAATCTCTAAATCTGTCTAGAAAGTAATGTCTAATATTAAAAAATACATGTTGTGGGATTTATGTGTTTATTTAGAAGTTCAAACAATGATTTGAAAAAATTTTGCATTTGGACAAAAATGTCAGTACATAAATTAAGGAATTTGTGAGTAAAGACGACAAAATAATGTATCACAGAGGTTTAAAGCAGTGCGGCAAAAGCAAATGCGGTGGATTAGGAGTTCTTGCTAACAACTGATGATGTCATCCAAGACATGTTGCCGTCTCTGCTGCTGAGAAATTAAGTGATGAGACTGTTATGCAGCAACAGTCTTCAGTCAGAGGCCTCTTCAGACTGACTGCTACTGAAGATCTTTCCTCTCCACAGTATCACAACCAACAATGACTCTGGAAGGTACTTGAAAGATTAAAACTAACTGCAACTATTCCAATGGGCTTTATTGTGTTTGTTTGGAGGTTCAAGCACTGGAAACCTGATTGGCATTAGGGTGTTAATCCATTAAATGTGTGATAGGCTGGTTCTAAAACTGTTTTTGCAGGTAGCATTTATCAAAAGATATATTTTTATTTCTGAATCATGTTTTTCCAGGTTGCCGCTGTGTTCTTTCTCATGATCTTACTTTAATCTGATCTCAATTCATTGGGCTTAAGTCATTAGCTAACTAGGTCATAGATTTGTGCTTTGGACTTTAAAAAATAACGACTCTTTTTGCAGTTTTTTCTTTCTTCAACCATGCATTAAAATTCCAGTTTTTGCTCTCATACATGTTTTGTGTTTAACCAGTGATTACCAGTGTGAATTTCCTCCGCAGTCCCCAAGGATCCAAAAATTACATCTTCTAAACGTGGTGCACATTAAAACGCTGTAATCCTGTGGCTTGGAGGCCCTCTCTGTCTGTCATCGTGGCAGCTATGGCGTGTATAACGGGCACGTAGTTATCGTTAATTTAAAGCAACAGAGATAAAGGCGCACAGAAACCAAGGAGTAGTTGGATGAAGAGCAGTTGCGAGAGCCAAAGTCAACCACAAATGAGGTTTAATTAGGAGGCGAAAAAAAAAGAAAAAGTGAAGCTTAGACTCTGGAATGTGACGAGCTGGCAACAAAACTGATAGTTAAGCCGAAAAACACAATGAAATGGAAAGAAGACCGTAATCTGAAGTTAAAAGTACAAAAATCATGGATGGAGAAGTAACAAATTAGCAAAATATTTGCCCTGATCTTATCTGTTCCAGTTAGTTCCTTAATAAAGATTTGGGTTTTTTTTGTTGGTGGATGAAATTATAAACGGTTCCAAATCTTCAACAGATTTGACTCGGTATCTTCAAGTGTCTGCATGAAAGATGTAGGTGAAGAAAGAGTTTATTTTTCAGCATCACAGTGACATGAGTGTATAAGAAGTCTGTCCACTGTGTTGAACAGTGTAGAGGTGTGAAATTGATGATCTGTCCCAACTGGGACAAAGAGTTTTACAAGCAGTCTGAATGCGATGACACAAACGCAGGAATAATGTTTTCTAGATTTGCTCGGGAGGCGATGCCTTGCATCTTACACATTCATTAAGTGGAAGAAGCAGGAAGGAGAAGTAAATCTGATGTGTGAGTCAAATAATAGTTGCTGGGCGAAAATAAGCAACAAGAATTGACCCTTGTGGGACACCACAGATTAGAACTTGATGCAGGATCTTCCATCAGATGTATAGCTACTAGAGCTACCGGCGTCACACAACACAGTTAATTGAATGCTTATGGATCTATATTAAATGAGTCTGAATGCTAATATTGAATGAAAATGACAACTTTTTAAAAGAAATTAAATTTAAATGTGCAGCATACAAGTCAAATTAAAGGTGGAACTGGTCTTAAAGTTTTTGAATGACCAAAATCTGCCTCAAAATGTTCATTTTGAACACAGTTTATCAGCATGAAGCTGAAATACTGTATATTTTAAGATGCATTTTAATATTCTATTCAATTAATAATACATACAAGAATAAAGAGATATTTAAATGGACTGGTCTGCTGAGAGCAGATGCTCTTCCACGTTTTTACTTAACTGGACTTTGCATATTTATCATGGTTAAGGAAAAGGATCCTGCTGCTACATTATAAATAGTCCTGCATTAACATGGACAAAAACTTTATATATGCTTTGGAAGGGATTACAGCATTCAAAACGTAAAAATTCACGCCGTAGTAGATGTCTGTCACAAACAGTTTCTATCCAAATCCAATCTCACCAAGCCAGAAGTGGAAAGATGTTTGGGCATCAGCATGAACGGGAGGCTGGCCGTGTTTGCGTATGAGAGGAAGGAAGAAAAGGCAAGAAGGGCGCACAGCTGCGGCTGGGTGAAAGGATCAGCTGCGAGCCATTTCCTGTTGGAGAGGAGATGGAGAAGGACACACACATGCAGAGAGCTTGTAGCTGCTGACACTCGGCTTTCTGGCACATTGTTAGGAATGATTCTCACTTGACTTACTGGACGCCTCATGCTGCACACAAAAACAAAACAAAAAACAACAACTGGTTGTCGTTATTCTGCCTGATTTCTGCAGTTTGTAGAGAATCTGTAGAAAATACTAAATAAATATGTCCCTTATTTTCAGTCTTTTCTGTTAGATTCATAATTAAATGCCAAAATTGGAGATTATAAATAATAACTCAATTAATCGCATAATAAATTAAAGCAAGCTCAATAATTTCCATTTGCATGATGTATAGTTTTTCTCTTTCTGTCAAAACTGGTCTTCAGTTTGGTTCAGTGGTCTCATCTCACCTTTTTGTTTAGAGAGACTTCATAATTAATTGTATTTGGTGTTTCGGTTATTTTGTTTATTTATTTTGGATATTTAAAATGTCTTCCCGTTACAGTGTTAAATGTTCATTAGAATTTAAAGTTCATTGATCTTTGACGATGTTGCGATAATGTTGCAACATTATCACGATAAACATAATTATTTATTGCAATAACTTCTGGGACAATTTATCGTTGATCGTGCCTCGTCTCCTTCTCACTCACTGGAGTTTCTTTCTCCTGTGTTGCTCTATAAACAGCAGACAGCTCTGCTAGCAGAAGCTGTGAAGTCATTTTGTGGCAAAGGAGAAGGTGTGAATTGAATGCAGCTCAAGCTGTTTTCCATGCTGCTGATTGCTCTACTTTATTGATCCAGGAAAAATAACTGAAGTGGGCTCTCTGACCCGGTCTGGCTGGTACCGTTTTGTCCTTTCACTCATTGACCGTCCATCTCTTTGTAGAGTACATGATGGACGACATGGAGAGACAGAGTATTTTGGAAGAGCCGGTCCGGAAGTGTCCTGTGCCCGCACCTCGGACCTCTATCCCCTCGCCTGCTGCCTCGCCGTCCCTCCGACATAAGAGTGAGTTGGAAGACGGCTGATTTTTCTGTGTTTGAACATTATCCCATTTGTGACCCACTTTCAGCTTACTATCAGAGACCAACATATTTTTATTCCAAGGACTTTATAATTACATGCATGCCAGGGATTTGGAAGAGAAAAAGGCCCACAGCATCATAGATCCTCCACTGTACTTTACAGTGGTCATGATGTGCTTTCCTGAAATTAACTGTGAGACTTTGTCTTGCTTGGTTTACCCATCGGCTTGAAGCATTTCAATTAATGCACCAATTGTAGTCAATTATTCACAATTATTCAAATTAATCATGATTAATTGATTATAATCAACTCATTTAGTAATCAATTAATCGTTAAGAAAAGATTTACTGAAAGAACAGCGTACTCAGATCAGTATTTAGGAAAAAATCCCTGACTGTAAATATGTTCTACCCAAAACTCCTCAAATGACAAAACTTTTGCTTCACATAGTTCAAAATCTGTTAAAAAACAGTCTCCTATTAGGCTCATTCTTATTTTAAGACAGAAATGTGTTAATTTACATCTTTGAATGCATTTCTATTATGGTAATTGAATATAATTTAATGACAGATGGATTTAAACAGGAGAATGTTTAAATCCACTGCAAGATTATACGTGTTTAAAATCCAAATACTCAGGATTTATAACGTCATGTAATTCTGCAACAACAGCCAGGAAAACAGCTGAGCGACACACAATGTTTTTAAAAATTGGTTAGCCCTCTTAACGTTTCTGCTTGATCCTTCAATCAGAGGTTAAAGTAAATACTGACACTTAAGAGGTCTCTGGATACATGCATAATAATATTCCAGTAAAACCAGACTGTATTTACAAAGTGATCACAATGCATTTGCTGCATTCAGTTTAGTTCATGAATTATTGCTCAGGACTATATTCCAGATAGAAACTAATTAATGTGTCTGATTATCATAAAGACTGTCAGGTTGTTAAATATTCAAAATATGTTTTTTCATTATTCTGTCATAAAAATCAGGTCTTCTATAGGGTAGCAATTACTGCCCATCTGTGTAGCCCTGTGTTAAACTGGTCCAACACTGCCCCCTCTGTTAGAAATATGGCATAACAAGTTACATTCCTTCATATCTCCTGTTCTATTAACTATTTAAAAATGTAAAGAGTTGATTATCATTGACCAGAAAACAGATAAAGTAGGTCTAGTTTTCTATTTTTGCTAAACTATATAGTCTTTTCTTTTTAATTCTCCTCCTGTCTCACTCTCTCTCCCTCCACAGACGATGCCGTGACGAGCGAACTGTCCAAACTGCTCCATGACATCAAGAAGTGCCGGGACCGGGACTACTCCTTCGAGGAGCTCTGCCACACCATCTCGTCCCACTCCATGGACAGCTTCGGCAGCGGGCGGCTGTCTGACGAGGAGCGCCCCGACAGACCGAACGGCACCTTAACTCGAGTCAGCAAGGTACTTTTTTAAAATTAAATTAACATCTGGTACAAATCCCAGAAGATTACATCCATTCAACCTGGTAATCAGTGTCGTATTTCAGGGTGAAATGGTAATGATTTTTGTTGAAATTGATAAATAGACACAAACTCATGTGGATAAATGTTCCTGAGCGACACTTTTTGTGTTTCTGGCTGGTTATTTGAGCATGCTTTTAGAAAAAAGGATAAAGCTGATTTTATCTCTGCCACATACCTGACTTTTAAGGATAATATTTACATTTTCACTGAGTACAAGATCTTTCTAGTTTGTTTGGAATCATTGTCCTGTTGGACAATTTCCTCAAAATTTCAACCATTGAGTATAATTTTGATCCTTTTTGAATTAGAACAATTCCACAATAAATGCAAGACTGTTTAAACTTTAGTCAGAAAAATCTCTGATGTTATCTAATAATTTTACGCTGCAAGAATGGTTTAAATAGACCCTTTAAAGCCCAATATTAGCATGAAAACAACCATGATGAATGCAAATAAAGAATGAGTATGAGTCTCTGTTGAAACATTTAAAATCAAGTTTAAAAGAAGTTGCCAATAAAAAAAAAAGAAATCAGTGTAATCTTACTGTATCGTGGGATTGGATGGTGTTACGCGTAGCTTCCTGTTTACTTTAGGAAGAGGTGTACGCTAAACAGATGGCCTATGAAAATCCCCTTTACGTTGTGCAGATTTAGCCCACGCTTCACATATCATTTCGTGGGCAGGAGTGTTTTGGTTTCCTGTGCAGATTATCGACACAGAGAGGGAAAACACTCATTTATGTATTCTGTATTCCTGTTTTTACTTGTTCTGTTAAACATTCAGACTTTAAACTCCAACAGTGCTTCCAGGGAATATCAGATAGATGTTTGAGGGCTACACTTGAGGGATTTTTATCCTTCGTCTCTGCTATTCACTTTCTACAAACCACAGTCAGCTGTGTTACAAAATAATTTATTCCTACTGGTGCAACTTCTATTTTTCAGCTTGTTTTACATTTCCTGTCATTAAGGATACAAATTAGAGAATATTTAACCAAGATTTTGATTTTTTAGATCCCAACTCCTGATAAGCGTCTACTGAAATCATTATTTTCTGATCAGAGTGGTTTTATTCAAACTTTGGGCTGTTTTTCTCAACACATAAAACTGACTTAAGACTTGAACTTAATGTTAACAAACACGACAAGCTTGAAAGTGAATTTTCAAATGTTAGTGTGGTAACCCAAATGGATTCCTGACGTACATCAATGCAGGGTTAGAGACGCACTATCAGGCATGGATTTCATGAGAAAATATTTATTTCAGTCAGTAAGAGAATTGAAAGAAAAATGCTTGTGAACTTCTGTGCATGACAATAGTTAAAAAAAAAAAACCCAGCTGCTGCTGTCAACTCTTCAAATTTATTGGGGTGTAAATGTTTGCAAAATAGTATGTAAATCTGCTAAATGAAAACACAAAATCCCTTCTAAGAAGCAGCTTTTCAGCTGAGAAGGTAATTAAATATTTATGAGTGGAGTGGTAACGGCACATGTTTTTGACAGATTCTAGAGAAGCTGCTGCAAATACTGATAATTAATAAGGTCTTATTAAAGTACCAACTCTTCAAACATTTTCTGCTTTCTCTAACTTCTTCCAGTCATTATTTTTAACTCAACTTTTCTATAATTGATAAGTTATATCAATATATATATATATATATATATATTTACAATTACATTTGATCTTATTGCTGGATTAAATTGACTCCATTGCTGATCCATATTGGTGTTTTTTGTTCCTTCCTCTTTGTACTTTGGTTTGTACTTTCTCAGATTCCCCAGCAGAGGGCAGTATCAGACAAACATGCTAAGAACGCCGTTCTTGCTGCTGTTAGAGAACAGCTGTAATGTGTTTCTTGAACGAACAGCTGTTCATAGCCTGGAGATGTTACTTTTCTGTTATTGCTCCATGTTTAGACTAAAAACTGATCAAACCTTAACTGGATTTATTGGTTATTTTTGCGAACTTATCGGAAAACTTCAACGCCATGCAGATCGTTTCCACCTGAGCCTTCGTGCCACAGATGCCCACACAGAAATCAGTGTGTGTCTGCGCTTTGTACTCCCTCGTTACAGCACGTCTGTTTTTCTTTCTCTCCTTTCTTTGAGTGTTGTGACGCTGATCAATAGCTCATCATTTTCCCATTTCTGCTCTGTGTGAATGGAAGCCAAATTATATTTACCTGCAGCAACGCATGCACTGAAACCATGAGGCTCACACACCTGTGTCTGAGCAGTGAACATACACACACCTCAGGTCATTTAGGCTGTAATTATCTCAATCCATCTTATGCCTCTCTCTCTCTCAATAAGCACCAATTTCGGTTGTGTTCTGGACTTGCTTTGTGTGTGTGTTTTTGTGCCTCAGGGCAGGTGTGTGAACATGTTTCCAGGGCCATTAGTTTGTGATTTAGTGAGGCCATTAGTCATGAATAAAGCTCTGAACAGCTCTCTGACATGGCATCTCGCTGTGGCACTGTGCCCATTGTGTGCAGTGGGGAAGAATACAACTCAGTGTGTGTGGTAGCTGGAGCCAAGAGGCAAAATAAGAAACAAGATGAGTATTTTCTCAGAGCTGCATTACCCTAAAAAGGAGCAGTAGAAGTCCAGAAATGAAGTTCATATGTAATATTTTTAGCTTTTCATGTCCATAAAATCATGCTATATGATCATTTTAAATGTTTTTGTTTGAAAATTACAAATGAAGAGCAATAGTGCCACCTAGTGGGTGCAATGACATTTGTATTTATTTGGAAACAGCGTTTTATGCAATAAGTAAATAAATAAATAAAATTTAGAGCAGGTGTGACAAGTTATATTTTGTTCTGGTATGTTTTAGTATTTTTGAATTTGATTACGCATTTTCAGTCTTGTGCTAACCTAAACCTGAATTTATTTTATTACAGTGAGTTTATAAGACCTAATTTTCTAACAAGATGCTCAATTGAAGAGCAAATATGTATGTTTCTCGTTTTCAGTTTATTTTTTAAAGCAAAATATAATATTTCTATTTTTATTCATTTTATTTCTAAATAAAGAAGCAATTTATGATCAAAATTACTTCATTAGATTATATAGGAAAACAATCTAACGCTAACAATGTCTCACTCATCCTCCTTGATGGAGAAGAGCCTCTTCTGATGCCTTCAACAAGTGAACGAATGTAATGAATTGCAACATTTATACATTTATTTTTGCTTTTTTTTTTTTTTTTAATATTTGAATGCCCCAGTTTTTTTATTTTTTATTTTTACAAATTACAGTAAAATGTTCATTACATTTTAACTAAGCAGACAGATCTTATTCCTTATTTCTGCCTCGACTGAATTATATCAAATGTGTTTTAACGTTTAGCATTTTATTTTATTTTTATTTGCTCTTCAATAAAAGTTTAATTCTGTATTTTTGGGTGGCTTGTTGAAGTAACAATGTGTTCCCTCTTTTATAACCCAACTATTTTTGTCATTGGCAAAGTTTCTCTGTGAGGAGGTTTCCATAGCAACCGTCCCAAACTTTTCTAACTCTGCTCCTTTAAGTATTGAAGCAGTTTGAGCACTAAGACGGGGGATAGACAGGTTTCTGGCAGTAACAACCATTATGACAACCTCTAAACGTCTTTATTCAGACTTAATACAAATCATAATCTTTTCTGATATGAAATTAACTCTTCCTGAAAGGTTGCGTGATGCAGACGCAGAGCATGTTTGCCTTTGAGGCTTTGACAGCTTGTGTAATATTGATTAGCTTTGCAGCTCTCTGTTGAATAATTAAACGGATCCTTTTTCCTGAACATGGGCTGACATTAGATTTTTACTGTAATGAAAGGAAACACCTCCCATCCAGTGCAGCATGTGTGTATGGCCACTGCAGTCCATTTTAGATGGATCGATGCCTGATTGTTGCAAAGGGCCCTCTGCAGTCTGCAGCAACTGGTCCACCTTTTACCAGCCATCATTCCATTCCTTTTTCATTTGCTGCCTTAAAATGTTTTCTCCATCCTTCCTCCTGCGGCTTTCTTCTCCTTGTGATCGTATTCTGGCTGTATTCGCTTTGTGCAACCTGCTGGGGTTTGTGTCCTCAGCTGCTTGGAGGTTCACAGAGGAATCAGGTGGGATATATCTGTCCTAATGCACCTCACACACACGCACACGCCCACACACGGAGAGACAAGCCCCCAAGAAAACATTTTGTAGATGTGTGTAAGTTTCCTTTTTCTTCTTTGTCAGTACTACCTGTACTGTGTGTGGTCCTTTATGTAGCCAAACCAGTGTAGCTCTGTCTTTGTTTTTAGGATCTCGTTTTCGTTGACCAAATTGAAATTACGAAAATAAATTTGCTTAATGGAAACACACCAATTCAGAAAAACTCACATTTTTGACGAAAAGAAGAAGATGACAGCAAGTAGTAGGAGGATGATGGTGCGTCCTATTTTTTAAAGACTTGTTTCTTATTTATTGGAAACACTGCGATTATGAAATTGTTTTTTCAACATTAGCAGAATATTGTAAAAGTTTTCCACACATTTTTAATGGAAATGCAGCTGGTGACTGCACATCCATCAAAGCAATAGAAAACTTGTGCATGATGCAGCTAGTAAGTTTGTTTTTGACACTTTTTACTTGGCGCTTTTGGTGCCCCCATTCCGCTTTTCTAAACGTGCCACTGACCAATCACTAACCACCATTAGTACTTCGAAAGAGAAATATGAAGCAGTTATTGTTAGTTTTGAGCGATAAAAAAAGACAACAAAAAAACCCTGTTTATTAGGATGGTGTTAATTAGTCAGCAGGTGGTTGTGCTTCAGCAGATATTTAGATCAGCAGGATTCTGTCTCAGTTCATGCTGAGGAAGTAATTCTTGTTTTTGATTAGTTGGAAAGCTGCCAGACATGGACCCAGAAGAGTTTAGGACCACCGATCTGACAATTTAGCGTTGAATTCCTGTCCTCGTCTTGGATGTTATCGATGATTCTCTGCTTTATCACAGCTGACTGAAATTAAAGGCTCATTTTCAGGCTTCTGCAGACCTTAAGGAGATGGTGAAAGTCGTTTGATCGGCTGTGGTTAAGCAAAGACTGAAACGGCAGATGGATGGAGACCATTGTATTATGAATGGTTTATCACTCTGATTCCTCATAATTTGCAGTAATTAGACTCCAAGTTTCATTTGAAACATTTAGTTGTTTGATTTTATTGAATCATTTTAGATCAGGCGTCTTAAAAATGCAGTCATTGCACCGGTTTTGTGCCAACAGCGTCCCACCCCGCCCCTCGCTGCAGCAGCGGAGGAAGACGAGGCAGAAAAGACGTGCGGCCCCACTGGATTCTGGGAAGCTCTCACCCCTTGCAACGGCTGCCGCAACCTTGGCTTTTCCAGCGTCTCTCAGGTACATAAACACAACACGATGTATACCTTTGATGCAACTTTGCTCCCCTCCATGTGCATGCTGCACAAATGACAAGCTGATAGAGATTGTCATTTAATATTAGTACATTTTCATTAAACATATGTCTGTTGTATGTTGCAGAAGAAAACAGACATAGAAGTTGAGTGAAATGACAGCTTGGTGATGTTTCCGTTACGCTGGCTGAATTTTTTATTTTTTTCCCCACTGGTTACCTTGGGAACGCAGTGAATAAGACTTGCTCTCTGGCAGTTCTGAGTATTTTCTGCTCAGTTTTCCTCCTTTCTCTGTTGTAAAATGAAAACTTCTTAAGCATTTTTCATCACAAGTAGCTCTTGGGTCATTTTATTTTGAATAAAAAGACGTTCAAATATCTATTTATTAAAGGAACGTAATGGAAAGCGACGGTTGGGGCTTTACAAACCAAATCCTCTTCCTGCTGCTGTTCCTGCCCAGTCGGCTCTGCATGCTTTGCCTCTAAATGTGGTTAAACTTGCATCGATGAATGTTTAGTAATGAAATGCATGCTGGCTCTAGCAGCAGGACACCTGACATTTACAACAGAGCAGACCCTGTGTCTTGTCCTCTGGCAGCCTGCCTGGCCGCCTGGCTCGCTGCCTGAAGAGGTTCGCACCTGCATAGCCGGCCGTTTGTGCTGATGTCGTTGAAAAGAGAGAGGAAAGACTTTCTGCGCATTAGTTGAAATCTGTGGAAACATGAAAGAATATCAGCATTATCATCTAGACTTTCTGTCTGTGTTGAGTTTAACGGAGGAGGAAGAGACAAGGGAAATGAGGTTGGCATAATTTGATTCTGACTCTGCTGAGAAATAAAATAATTCATACGACGTCTGAAAAAGTGAGAGTCTGGAATTAAATTTAGACAATTTCCAGGTCTGGGTAATTTGGGGAGAAAATGACAATTTCTAGAAATCTTTCCCATCCGTCTGCATTTCTGCTCTCATTGTTTTCAAGTCTCTGTTTTGACCAAGATTTAATTACATCATAATGATGCTGGGTTTCTTTTTTTATTTTGTTCTAGGAGAAGTTAATTATTTAGTTTTTATAAAAAGAAACACATCCAACCTAATAAGCTGGGAGCACAGGATGCAAGATTCAATTTGTTCATCATTACACAACAGATTGCATAATGAAGTTAGAGACTGTCTCCCTCTAGTTGACAGAAACCTGCAAACAGAAATAAAACGACTGGCTGGTTAAAAGGGGATGAAGGGAAACATGGAGACCAAATTGAACATCTGGAGAAACTTTGTAGCTGTCAGGAACGTTCACTTTGGTGTTGTCTCCCCTGGCAACGTCTTAAAAGTGAAACAGTGACGATTAAATATAATGTACTTAAATCCATGAGAGTTTCTGTATCGCAATATCAAAATTGTGCTTTATGTTATAATAAAGTGTAGAACACTGTGAGAATGTGTAATTAATTGCTATACATTTCAAGACGCCACACCTTGATGAAGATTTTACTTTCTATATTTGTTTTAAAGCACGAGGCCCGTGGGCCAACTCCGGCCCGCCACAGCTTTTTGTGTGGCCCTCTAGATTCCAGACTAAACACTAACTGTGCTTTAAATATTATGTTATAAGTCAAATCAATGCAGTTTTTATCTATTTACTGCCAAATTATATCAATCAGTCCCTCCAGTCTGTTGCAAATTATCATAAAAATTCACACAAAATCAACCAACCCCTACACTTTTTTTACGCTAATACATAATTGGGAGTTTATTGCAAATTTTTCTCAAATTGTCAGAAACTTTCTTTCTTGTACTAAAAAGCTGGCTCAGCCTTAGTTGATGTCAGATTATAGTCCATTATCTATTCAGTAATAAAAAGTCGTATCTACTGTCACAAATATTGCAAATATTTCCAAATTACTACCACAAACACTTTGATTTTTATTGCAAAAAATCACTAAAATAATTACGAAGTCCTGCAGGGACTGAAAAGATTTTCAATAATATTATTTAATTTTAAGAATTCATTGATATTTTATCAGTTTGTGAACAGGATTTATGAGTACATTCGGCACAGCTGGCCCTTTAAGAGCATTTATGATCTTGGCATGACCCAAAATGAGTTTGACACCCCTGTTTTATAAAGTTTTAATTAAAAAATACACTTGTTCTTTGGGGTTTGTATGAAATATGTTCTATTTAATATAATTTAATTATTTAGTTTCAACTTTCTGAATAATTTTGTCATTGAATAAAATTTTAACAGAAAAACGGATCAAGTTCTGTTTTTAAAAGCTTATAGGAAACTGATCTGTCAGTGTTTTGTAATTTAAAAACAGATTTTATTGTTCTTAAACAATTTAAATTTTTCATTTCATCTGCAGATCAATGTTTTTCAATGTTGTGATTTTTACATAATTCCAATACTTTGATTCTCTTATGATGTATTTGTCGCTTGTTCTTCTTTGTGCGTTACGTGAAGATAAGCAGATTCGCTACAGGAAGTGTTTCCTGTTGAGAACTTTTCCTCACCACTCGCAGCGTTTCTCCCGTCGTTGACTTCTCAAAGTCGTCAGATCCTGGGTGGAAGTTTCCCCGTTTGACGTCAGCTTCGACCAGAAACCCTTTAAAGCAGAATTATGTCATAGGCAACAGAGAGAGATGTTTCACCAGTAAAGGAAAAAGATTCAGATGGAGAGATATTGACTGGGTTGCCAGGCAACACAAAAATTTAATAGATGGCAAACGTGGGATGTCCACGATTTGAAAAGGAAAAAAAAAAAACCTGAGCCACATCAGCACAGGTGCGTCAGAGAACTGCATGCATCAGCTTCTTCCATTCTCATTCATTACTTTTCTCTCTGTTTCTACCAAACTTCTACTTTTTGTTGGCGTCCTGTTTTAGAAGATCAGAGCTCCTCTTACTGATCTGGGGCAGCTCATATGAGCTCAGAAGGAGATCGGGAAGCTACAAGAGTCGACGATGTTAACAATCATCAGAGGCAGGTGTGTCTGAGAGACTAGTCATTTATCCAACAACTTTAGATCATAAACACACATTTAGTGGAACTATAAAGAAAATTTACATGGTTAAGATATATTTTTCCAAAAGAGAAATCTTAAAAGTGTGGCGTGCATCTGTTGTACCTCCAATACCGCTTAATGAAATCTAGGCCAACCAGGGTTAGCTAGGTTATTACACAATATTCCAGTTTACCACAAACCATGTAGGAGCCATGTGGAAAAATAACACACATCCCATAATAAAGCATGACTGTGGCAGTATCATGCTGTGGGGTTCCTCTATTTTAGGAGGAAGTAGCTATAAAAGGCAAATTCTGGACAAAAACCGAATGTGTAAAACCTTCAGACCCCAAAAGACTTGCAGCTAATATGGCAGCAAAAGGCTTTTAAAACAGAGCAGTGACTCATAGGGGCTGGATGCAAATGCATGCCACACTTTTCAGATTTTTGTTTGTAAGAATTGAAAACAAATTGTCATCCTATCATTTAACCAGTTGTGACCTAAATTTAAAATCTCTGCCTGGATATTTTTACTTATTTTAATTGTACGCAGCTCTTTAAATAAATGTTTTTGCCCATTTCTCCATAACAACTGGAACTTTCAATACCTAGCAGTTATTTTTAACGTCTATTAAAAGACGTCAGATTAATTTCACTCCCTGCTACGGCGGGTATGACGGACTTATGGTACTGCAAATTTGGCTGGATCGCCAGCACTCTGTTTGATCTGACAGGGTTAATAATTAATGTAATACTTTGTGTTGGTCTGCAAAATATTCCCACTTAAATCTATCGAAGTTTGTGGTTTTAACCAGAAAAAATGGGTATGAACAAAGTCAGAGAAAAATCATGGTACCTGTTCTGAAAATTAGTTTTTGAGCCTTTTTATTTTAGCATTTCATTTTGCTTTTTGAATTCTCATTTTCTGTTTTGGTTTGAAAAATACTACAGTCCACAGACCAGGCTGAATCCTGTAATTATTTTGTGTATTTTAGTTTCTTTGATTCTCATTTTTTGACTCATATTTTTCTTCACCACTGGTGCTTCTCTCTCTCTTTCTCTCTGTGTTGTTTAACAGACCAGCTCAAAGTTCACAGTGTCCTTGTTAATGGACTTTATTCTCTGGAAACTGCTGCGTTTGGCTGCTAAAGTAACCTTCAATACAAAAACACCTTTAACCATCGCCTTAGGAGTTCTGCTAGACAAAAGACAAAAAGTCGTGTTAATTTTGTCCAGCTAGGATTCACATGTATTATTCCTGAGGTGAAAATTACCTGCAACAAAGTTTTACTCATTTTTTAAAATCAGATTTGATTTGAGGACTTCAGTTATAAAATCTTGCCAGATATCCTCAATTACGGTAGCTTTTTGTCTGGACTTTGATTGGGCCATCTTTACATACAAATTTGACCAAAATTGAGTTGCCCCGTCTATACTGGGGAATCGAGAACCGTCCATTCTTCACTTTGGGGAGGCTGTAATTGTTTTTACTTTGAATTTCATTAGTTTTTTTTTGTTTGTTTTTTTTTTCAGTTAAAAACACGGAGGATTTAATTGTTTGCAAATGATTCATACTGGGATGCACAAAACATAATTTTCTTGCTATATTTCTCCCAAAATAAAATTCACACAGTCTGGTTAAATCATTCACTGCTGTATATTTAAAAGCACATAATCTGTCAGGCAGTGCTGGTGGTTCATCATTAAGGTGTGGGAATCGTTGAGGTAGCACAAAAGAAAACGGCAAAAATCCTCTGAAGATATTTTTCAGCATCATGACTGAAATATAAAAGCAGAATCCCTAATAAATAAGTCAGGAAGTTGTTTTTAGCGGCAGATTAAACATGCTCCTTCGTTCAAAAGAGAAATACAAAGATATTCTGCAAAACAACAGGAGTTATTTAATGTCATTAACTTATGATGGAACAGAAATGACATGTTACTTTGAATTTGTTTAGTTTATACTGTGGAAAGTTATTTCTATTTATTATAACTCTAAACTCTTTGTTCTCCAGCTAAACAAGGTGAACATTTGTTCATTGTCCGTGTGAATGCTGTGGGATTATTTCTGGAGCCAGGATAAGCCATACTTTGATCTTTGCTCAGTGCAGCGGCCATCATGAGGAATGTGAAAGATGTTTTCTTCTCAGTGAAAACTTTAGCATCTGTTCACAAAGCAGAGATTTTACCTTTAAAAATGTATAAAAAGTGCTTGAATTTGACCCTGAAACATAATTATCTGTAGCATCTATTAATCTGTATTCGCTGAGGTGCTACAAAATAAGCTGGTTTCTTTTTTAAGAATGTAAATAAATTTGTTGCTGTGAGGGTTTTTCTTCGTTGTAGTCCTCCACGATCAGCAAGGGCTTAAGAGGGTCCATTGTCCTCTGCTGCGTCCGGCCCTCCCCGTTCCCTCTAATCAAATAGTCTCCATGAGGAAATGCCAGCAGATTATAGCATCTATTCATATCTGATGGCCTATGAACTCGGATCTCAGAGTGCAGGATTTGGGTAACAATTGCTGGTCTGACACAGACTGAAAGACCCGCTGGATTTAAGACTTCAAGACAGAAAAAGTGAAAATAATCACTGCAGAAGACGACTTCCTCTCTGGGTCGGAAACACAATTACAGTTTGGAATAGGACAGAAGGAAAATATTAAAGTATGCAGAAAGCCGTCACATGATCAAACGAGGTATTTCCTGCAGCCACTCTGCGTTTTTACACACATATAATCAGAAAGTGTTTCATGTAATCCTGCAGTCACATGCACTCAGATGTTTAATCTGCCCGGAGCGCTGGGACGGGAGCTGCATACGACCTGCTAATTAGTGGCCAGAGGAGGCCTCTGTTTGTCTGCGCTCTTCCTGTGCGCCTCAGAAACAAGTCTGTCTGTGTCCCTATCTCTGCCCTGAAAGATAGAAAGGGAGGGCGGTTTTATTTCGGACCACTTAGAGTGACTTTTAGCACATTTAGGAGCTGATCAGGAGGCGCTGCAGGCAGGAAAACCAACAGAATAGCAGGTAAATGTTGTAGTGTTTCATTTTCATGCTTGAGTGGGAAGGAATTTCAATTTCATATTTTTTTAAATTGAAATATTTAGTCTCTCTGCTCTCATTTTTTTTTTAGAAAACAAACCTTTATGTGTCTGTTTGCCCGTCATTCCAGTGTTTTTCTTACATTTGTGTGTGTGAGGAAATCCCTGCTCCCTAACTCACCGCACTCCCACTTCCTCTGCTTCCCTTCCTCGGCACAAACTCAGTTTTCCTTTTCCCGCTCTGTCTGTCCCGTGCTCATCTCCGTGGGATTCGCTGACACAAACCTTCCAAAGTAAGTGTTGACTCGGATCCTGGTGGCTTTACTTCAGCCTGCGCTTTTTGCTGCTTTGTCTCTCTGTTGTCTGTCGTTTCCTTGACGTGTGTGGCCATTTGACATATTTTTGCCTTTCGTTTTAGCTCAACAGGTGAGGTGGAGATAGCTTTGTTCTTTATTTTTTTATTTTAATCAGCATTTTTAGAAAGCTCAGGTTTACCAGGATATCTCCCCAAATGTTTATTTTTTAATTTAATTCATTCCTCAGCTGGAATTACTGTGCACTATAAATACTTCATTAATTCACTGTGACATTTATCTAAACCACCAGGGTTCTAATAATCATAAGCCTTTCTTTCCTCTATTGCATTTATTGTGACTAACTTTATTAAATCAGGACTGAACGCCTGTGTTCTGTCACTTCCTCTCTAATTCAAAAAGGAGAATCTTTCTGTTTCTTTTTGACTTTCACTTCCAGTAGCTCTCCTGAGATTTTAACTTAATTTGCTTTGAAGGACAACGCCCTCTTCCACTGCGTGCCACAAAGTAATCTGCTACATTTCCTGTCTAATTTGACCTGGTGACACACAAGTTCATGCTCACAAAATCCTCCAAGATATTCAGGGAAATCCGGCACTTTGTTCGTCTTTTCCTTATATTTGAGAAGCTTCCTAATTGTAGAACTGCTTGTAAAAGTTTAGAAGGCTATTTGGGGAAAAGCTAAGGTCCAAAAGTAACTTCTAAATACTGTATTAATACAGAATACTTTAACATAACAGAGATGATCAATGAGGCATGAACATGAAGGAAGAAAAGGTAAAACATTATTGATAAACTATATGAATTTCTTAAAGTGGAAAATTATCCGTCATTTATTTATTGGTTTGACTAATTTGAGCTTCTGTCTCACTACTTTCTATTTATATATTTTGTATGTGTGTAGTCAAATTGAAAAATGTGTTACATGGGTCTAAATTGAGAAAGTGAAGAAGATTTTGTGGAACATCAAATATTTTGTGTGTTTGTATCTGATACCTTTCGAATAGTGAATGTATATTGGGATCAAGAGTGTGGAATTAATCTGCACTTCTTCTCATTGTATTTTTTTTCCACATTTAAAGAACCCAACTCTTTTTAAATACTGTCAGTATTCTTAGCGTCTGACCTGATATTTTAGTCAGTTTTACTTCCAGCATCAAGCGTCTTACATGCTGAGGTGAGTCAATGTTCCACTGAAGTCCATAAAGTTGGAATAAAGTATTTTGTATGAGAGACTTATTATTCACAGAAAGTTTGTAATTTCTCACATATTGTCATAAAAGTGGAAGTTAAACCACAAACGTTTAGTTGTCTTCAGTTATCTGCTTCTCCAGCCTATAACTGTAACACAGACTGCTACAGGAGATCTGTCCTGCCACCAACATGTACAGCAACTCTTTGAAGAAAATTTTCCTTTGGGATTTAGGCGGTATTTTTTAAGCCAACACTAAGAAGAAATGCAATAATTTAAAAAATGAAATTTTGAGGAAGTCATATTACGAAAATTAACTTTAGCAAGAAGAAAATTGTAATATTATCAAAATAATTGCAATAATGAGAATAATATTTCAAAAATAAAGTTAAATCATGAAAAAAAAGTTGTAATATTTTGAGAATAAAGTCATGTTACCAGGATAAAGTCATAACATTATGATTTTATTCTGGTAATACTATGACTTTATTCTCATTCTATTTTAACTTTATTCTCATACGACTCATAATTTTATTTTTATTTCCGTAGTGCACCTAAATACTCCATTGTAATTTTTTTTTACTAAACTGAACTAATGTAAAAAAAAATATATTCCCACTTCAGAGGCAATTGTGTAAATCAAAGTAGAATACACTCGAATATGACTTAACTATTTTTGTTTGCTGTTTTTTCACCACTGGTTTCTTAAAGGAACAAGTTTTTCTTTTAGTTTGGTGTGAAATCTTGAACTAGCCAGTCTGTTGACCCAAATCAGTGTCAGCTGACTCAGGCCATGTGTGGAGTGAAGACGAACAAGCTTGACTGGATCAGCATTAACCGGTAATGACAATCTGATTGAGAGATGATGAAGACTGAAAGGAGCAAAAAAGAGAGAAAGATATGGCTTTTTGAGTTTGTTGGCTTTCTGTGAAAATACATTTGAAATTGAGAGTCAGTGATGTGAGAGAAACCATCAGCAGACTGATTGCTCTCTCAGCCAAAGTGATTTATGGTTTTGGAGTGTGCTCTCTGGAAGATTGATAGCCTGGTGCAGTGTGGGTAATGTAGTAGCAGATAATGGCAAGAAGACTAATAGGTTTTGAATTACAAAAAAGGTAGGAAGTAGGTGGAGGAGGGGATAATGGAGTCATTTCATAAATATATTTAAACCAGTTATAAGACAAGGCGTAGCATAAGCTGCGGTCATAGTGACATGTTAAGCACTGATCCCATTAGGAAAGCTGCAACGTCGGCCAAATGACGCTCCAGAACGATGAGTCCCGTGTTGTGGGAAAAGGACGTTCAAAGGCGGTGTAATGGGGAAGGGAATGTTTTGTCTTGTTGGCTGGAATCACGCCGTCTCCTGTAACCTTTCCCCCTTCTCCACATCGCTGCTGTTTTTCATTCCTTCCCCGTACACATCTGCCTCACTGATAAGGGACATTTGGGCTTTGGCTCGCTCTCTGAGCCCGGTGGGACTCAACCTTTTCACTGCAGCTGCAGGAATGTGCAATGTGAAATCTTCCTGTTGTATCCCGCAAAGGTGGCTCCAAAATCGACATTTATGTTTTCAGTCTCAAAATCTCATCAAATTCAACTTTTATTTAGCTTAAATATTAAATGTTACTGGAACAGTTCTCCCAAATAATGTGTGATTTAAGTCAATACAACTTTTTTTTTCTCCACTTACGGCTCCGTGTCTCCTGGTACGTCTCTGCCGGCTTTCAATATCGAGAAACAGTTTTTCTTTTTATGGAAAATTCAGGTTGGGTAGTGTTTGTGCAATCTTACTGCAGATTAACAATTTTATTTATGTCTACACTTTGAGGTCATTATAACATGAATATGGTTTTATCTAAGACCTTCTGACGTAGCTCTGGCTCTATGTTGAGGTTTGTTGTCCTGCTGCAGGGTGAATGTCCGTCCTGGTATCTCTTCACTTCCTACAAACTTTAAACTTTGTCATTTTTTTAAAATGTTTTTCCATAAAGGCCAGATTTGTGGAGTGCACATCTAAAGATTTCCTTTCTACAGATTCTCCCACCTTCTCTATGGTCACCTCTTGATTTTTTTATATACTGTAAGTATCAGAGTGACTGGGAGATAATTCAAATGCATTGCACACTTAAAAAAAAAAGTCTTTTTAACAAAAAGTTAATAAAAAAAATGAAATCTGTAATTTTCTTTTCACTTATATTTGGTCTGTTCAATTCGGCTTATTTTGCGCCATATTGTCTCAAGGCACTTTACAAAAAAATGGTCATATCAATCCATATCATTTCAATTGATCCTAGTGATTAAGCATTGTAGGAAAGTTCAGTTCATTTCTCAAATTTGTAAAACTTTATGGAGAAGTGATAGTTTTATTTTAATATGTCAACTAGTTTAAACATACTTGGGGAAAATTTTTCTATGTGTTTGCATGTGTCATAGCAAGACATTGTATCATTTGAAAATGTCAGTGTTGGATGCTTTTGGAGATCAGTTTAATAAATGTGTAAAGAAAAATCAAATTGACAGTCAAACTGTTTTAGTTGCTTTCTGGAACAAAAATATGTTTGGATGTTTTCTCGTGCCTTTATCTTTGGTTTTGGGAATTTGTGGGATTATTTAACTGCTTCTTTTTTCGTCAAATCAAAGCATGTGATGAGATGAGACCCTGAAGCGATTCAAATATCACCAGACATGTCTTTCATCTGTTTAAACAAACCCTATGAAGCTTCAAACTTTAATTTTCCATGTTTATTTTATCTTTCATGATCAGATTAATCATATTTGAAAAGTGCATACATTTGCTGATGATGTTGGGAATACAAATGTTCATCACAAAGAAGGAATAAAACCAAAAGTTTTAAAAGACAGAGGAGAGTTGAAACCTTTTAGATGAATTCTGATGTTTGAATTTTAGAGCATGTAGCTGAATGGAGAGTTTACAGAAGTGAGGCGTTTGGCTTGTTTTTAAAGGATTGACCCTCAGCGAATCATCTGAATGCACCCTTGCTCTGCTGTCTGCTCTCATCTTGGTTTTTTTAGCCAGATTCACTTTTAAGTCAGAAATCATCGTCATGAACACGTTTCTGCTTACGTTAATGACAGGCTGCAGTATGTGCTGTAATTGGAGGTGCTCTTGTGGTAAATGGATGGAGTAGATGTGTTTGTACCCACCAAAGTGCTTGAAATAAATGGTGGTGGTGGAGGAAAGGCTCCCGGGAATTGTCCTGGTTCCATCCCTGATATGTTTTAGGGAAATGATCAACATTTCTGTGTTTTCCTTGTCTTCATCCAGGATTTTAAACATTCTGCTGAGCTGGTCACCTCTCCGTCGCTGGACGTTTTCCTGCCTGAAGACGAGGACAACCCGTACGAGTCCGTGACCACCGCCGTCACACGCAAACCCTGCTCCCTCGAAATCAACCACCGGCTCAACGTCTGCGCCCGTAACGGTAAGACAAACCGCTTTGTGATTTTTCTGTGTCTCTTCCGCAATTAAAAATACAGCAACGAATGAATAGGAAAAATATGCCAGGTGTATCATGAATCGGATTTTGTATTTTAGAGTTTCAGGATTTAAGAAAAGCTTGGTTTGTTTAGGTTTTTTCTATCTGTGCTATTTAATTTTGACAAATACACGTAAGAAAGAACACCTAAATTTTGTAGCAAATTTGAAGTAATCTAAACATGCTGTATGTGTGTGAAATATTTATACATTTATGCCTTTTGACTCTATATAAAATAACAGTGGGAGTCAATATTATTTAATTATTCAAAGTGTTAAATTCTTTCACCTTATGGACTCAGCTGTTTAGCAGACATGGAACTAATCTACAGGAGTTTTGAAGCCGTGTTAAATAAATAAAAAAAGATGATGAGTGTAGCTCTTTTGGTTTCCTAACAATAGTTGTTGGTGTTTATTCTGAACAGAAATATTTCCACTTTTTTAAAGCAGAGGAAGAAATCTTGTACGTTTTTCTCTGTTCAACTGATTCTGTGCAGCAACAACTGAGTGATATTAGAGAATATTTTTAGAAATCATTATATTTTCCACTTTATATCACAATGGTACACCTTCTGTAGTGGCAAATGACCTCGTTCAGGAAGTAACTGATTTCATTGTGGACATTTATGCAATATGCTTTATATAGAACAACACCTGTAAGATGTGGTTTATCTGACTGAGATTGAGACTTCACCATCACACCTTTCTGCCAGAAATTATACTGACGTCAGGATCAAACAATAGAAATTTTTTTTTTGAGAACCTGGAACTTGGAAAAGTCAATAGATATTGCAAATGCATAAATATATGTTTTAACCTTTAATAAATGATTTTGCTGGACATCCAGAAAGTTTGCTTGTTGGGCATAAATTGCTCCTGTGTTTAAACGAAACGTGGTTCATGTGAGGAGGAAAAAAAACAGAAGTTTGTATTGTAAATAGCTTTATGGGATGAGGATGTGAAATCAATATCTTGAGCAAATATGCTCTATTGACGAACAAGTGTGTACAATTAAGCCTGATGCAAGTTGTTGTGAAAATCACTGAAATTCACAGTGGGAATAGATGGAAAGTAGCTAAGGTGTAAAAATTTTGCTCACTGCTAGTGAAGTTAAGTGACATCCTCCGTGACAGCAGTAAGCACGTTTACTACACATCACAAACACTCCCCCATGACTTTGAAAGAAGTGGTGTAGACTTTTCTAACTTCCTGTGGCTAACAACACCGTTAGCTGCACCGCTAACGTTAGCGTGTTCATAAAAAACATAAATGAGCAGCTGTGTTATTTAGTTTCATCCTGTTCTGCAGCCACCACAAGGGGGCGTTACATCGCAGCTAGATCAACTGCTATTGTGAAGCTTAGAATAAAAAAAAAGTTATTTAGTAATCAAACCAAGTGCAGTTATAATCAAACCAAGTGCAGTTACACCTAATTACTCGCCTGCTGGATGCTAGTTGGGATATCAAGCTAAAAAAGCTATTTTGAAAATATTTGTCTGTTGTCTTCAGATATTAGAGTTGGACTTGCTCTGAACTCTTCCTCCAGCTTTAACTTTTTCTCTACTTCCTGTTTGCTCGTCACGTTTCGCCTGCTCAATTGTAGTTTCGGCACCCACAATGCACCCTTACCCTTTTCACTGGTCTCCCGCAGCAAAGCTACACACTGCAGGTTGTCAGGGCAACTGCATCCCTCGCTGGTGAGTCACCTGTATGTTGCCATGGGAACTGTCTTGGTAGTGACATATCAACCCCTCCTTCCTCCCTCCCTCCCTTCCTCCTTCCCACCATCGGAGCAGTGAGAGGCTACCACCGAGGGAAGTCTCGCCCCATGTTTTTTTTTTTTTTTTGTTGGCGCGGGGGGGGGCGGTTTCGTTTTGATTGGCTGAAGAGTTGAGCCGCCGGTTCACAGTCAGCGGCTCGAGTGCGAGAAGCTGAATGCTGGCTGATTTCTGTCAGTTTGAGAATCTGTTGGTGGAAAATTGCTCGACTGACGTAAGTGAGCTGTGTGGGTGCTGTTTGTTCGTCGCTCTCTAAGTGCTGTCTTACCTGACCAAAAGGTTGGGATGGGGGGAAGAGAGAATGAAAGAGTCGAGCCTGAACTCCCTACATCTGATGTGAAATCTTTCTGCCTGCATCCTCTCCATTGTGGAAGAAAAACAGGGTTAGTGCAGATTATGAAGCTTGGGAGCAGCTTTCGGCTGATTCTTTTACATAAATTTGAACTTGTGACACAGCAGGAAGGAAAAATCTGGATTCCTGCTCTGAGCTCAGTCACATGCCAGGCAAACAAGACAAGGATGTGAATCAGTGTCTTTATCTTCCCCTGAGAGGAAGGATGTGATGACAGAGGAGCACAGAGTCATTGGGTCTGAGATGAGAAGCAGAACGCAGAAACTCGATGCATTTCAATTCAAAATGTGTTTCCAATTGACCATATTTTTTTTAACAATGTTGATCCACACATATCCAGATATCTGAGGAAACAAACACACTTTTATGTATTTTGGCCTTCAGCCACTTAAAATTTCAGTTTAAAATCACTGAAAACAATTATTCATTAAAACCTCCATCAAAGTGGAGATTTAAACAAACTTTGGGTTTGTGTGCGTACATGAAAAATCTGAGATTTAGTGCATCATCTTTAGCTTTAGTGCATCATAGTCTGTGACAAATAATGCACTAATATATTTGACACAATTCCCATTGGACATTGTCTTGTGTTTAATTAATCTTAGATTATAATATGCTATTTAAAAGTAGTTCAATCTACATATTTATCCACATAAATGAACTTCCTGGCGCCATGTTTAACTCCTAACAGGAAGTTATTGTTGTTTTGAAGCAACCTGATTGGATGTTAACTTTGCGCTACACTGCCCCCTATGGGTTTGGCATACATAAAGCAACGATAAGAAATGTTTTTGTCTGAGTTCCATGTGAATGAAAACTTTTCTGAAACAAATCCTGTGTGTAAGATGTTATCTTTTATATCACGTGTCAAACTCAAGGCCACAGGGGACAAATCCGGCCCACCATAGCTTTTTATATTACCCTCTAAACTCCAGACACCAAATTATGTCAATCAGTCCATCCAGTTTTTCACAATTTTGCAATTGTGGAAATTTACAGACCACTGCAACTTTTTGCACTAATGTATAATTCAGAGTTTATTGAAAAATGTTCTCAAGGCGGCACTATTTATTTAATTTTACACTATTACTGTTTCCTCAGTCTTACTTAATGTCAAGTTGTAATTGATACGGCGAGTAGCAAAAAGTCACATTTACTGTCATAAATATTTCTAGTGGCTCCATGAAATCAGTGAATTTGATTTAAATTCAGATCAGCGTGAAAAGATGCTCAATAATATTTAATTCTAAGTACTTATTGATGCTAGTTATTAATATTTTAACAATCTTTTAATGGGATTTATCAATGTATACTGGCACAACTTACTCTTGGAAACATTCAAGATCTTGATAAAATAAAAATGAGTTTGACGCCCCCGTTTTAAACGATGTGACAGAAATATGTGCTTTTCTAAAGGTTGTGTGTCTACAGAACCTTAGTCTGTAAAGATAATAGTGTCAGATGATGAACTGGCCAACACAAACAGTCCATAATGCTAATTATTTTCAAACCTTTTGCAAACAAAACAAATAAAGTGCATTATTATGAGGCAGAAGAAATTCGTCTGAAAGGCACTAAAGCTAAACCTACACATTTATCCCACTTCATAAAATAAACATCTGAGCCAGCCACAGTCCATGAAGCAGTGGTTTAAAGTTTGCAGCAGCTCCTCAACACTAGGTGAGATTATGCATGACAAGAATAAAAGCAAAAAGAAAGTACAATATGTCTTAAGTGGTTACGTTTTGACATTGACATGCATGTAAAACAACAAAAAACTTTTGTTCGGAACTTCAATATTTGAGGTGAATATTTTCTGAAATGCCCCATATAAATGTTTCTGTGCTGGTGGAGGGTTTTCTGCAGGTATTGCCTTCAGCTGCATTGTCACAGCACTGGAGGCTCAGAGTCTCTGAACCTCTTCTCTGCCTCAACAATCAAAGCAGCTTTATTGTATTCTCTGTGGTGGCTGTGGCTCAGTCCAGCAGCCTCTGAAACAGCAGAGACCTGTTGTCTCTGCGCTTCCTCAGCTTCTCAAACCTGTCCTATCTTGGATACTGCAGTATTTATGGGAATGTTGCATCCCACTGCACCACACATCCTCCCACTTCATAGCCTGTCACTCCTGAAAGGCAATAAATGGAATTATATTCTTTGTAACTCTGCGTATATTGGGAGAGTTTTTAGCCTAATCCTCCAACTCCACGAGTTTTAAAGCAGTCATTAAATGAATTAAGCAGGGATTATACTTGCTGCATGGGATGGATTTGTCTCAAACAACAGGATCTGTTTCTGCCGCACTGCTTGCCTGCAGATGCCGTTAGCCCTAATTAACAACAATCTCTTCAATTATTTCACATGCACAGAGTGTAATGTTTGCTGTGCAAGTTAAGATTGTTGTGCATTTTTCAAAATGAAGCACACACAACCTTAAATGATTGATTGATTCATTTCTGCTCTCATCTCATTTTCACCAAAGAATTTAATATTTTAGATAATATTTTTGAGTTGCAAGTATTTCTACTCGTATTTCTATTCATTGTAGTTAAATGGTGACTTATATATTGAAAAAGCAGTATTAAGAAACCATATATCTCTGTCCACATACATGAACCGTGTTTAATTCCTATCAGAGAGTCGTTGTTGTTTTATGTTAATTATAATTATGTTAAATGTTTAACTGGCCGACGCAGAGCAATGCATAATGCTAAGATGGAAGAAAAACGAAACATGATTTTCAAACATTTTTGCAAACAAAAATGTTTAAAAGAAAAAGACATTCTGGCCTCTACAGTGCTCAGTCCAGGGCTCCCTGGAGCCATTTTTAGTCTAAGGAGGATTGATGATTACAAATACCTTAACAACATTTAAAAGTAAGATTCGGGTGTACATATTTACATCAAATCCCCAATTTCCCTCATTAATATTTGGTTAAATATGCTTTAGCTTATTGCATTTTAGCTATATTATTTTTATGGCAATACGTTTCTAGTGACGTTCTGGTTGAATATTTGAGGATTTTATTTTTTTATCTAAATTTTAAAAATTTTAATACTGAGATTCACCATAAATAAGAACAAGACTATCCTTCTATCGCTGGAGCCTTTCTAAAAACCAATTTTTCAAAGGTAAAAATTTCCTTTGCAGGTCTTTGCAGTTGTTAGTAGTTAAAATCTTAATGAATAAAGACTCCACCACCCACATGAACTTTCTCTGGCACTTCTCTGTGGTGGATAAAACGCCGATGCTGCTGTTTCTCAGCTCATTTATCCCACTTTGGTCGACACTTGCGGCTCAGCCAGGCTAATGGCAGCTTGTAGTCGCTCTGGGCTCTGACATTAAAAGTGTTTGGGTCCATTGACTTGTCGGAAGAAAAAGCAATAAAGTGTTGTCTTCTCTGACAGCCAGAGGAAATCACTGTGGAGAACTGTTATGCACACAACCACACTCTCACACTTTTACTTTGCATTTTTACTTTGTTTTTAATTGCGTTTCAATTAAGTGTAGACGTTTAATTATGTTGAGTTTGTTTCGGCTGTTTGCACTAATCTAAGTTTGGTTTAAAGTTTTCCTTAAACTTGTTTGTACATTTTCCTGACTTTAAATCATGTTTTTAGAAAGTATACAGATGGAAAAAATTGTGTTTTTTTTTTTGTTTTTTCTTTTTGTTTTGCCCTGAACTTGATCAAACGCTCACTGTAAGATGCAGAGAAGAGCTGTGTTTCGGCTCACATGCACAAAGAGTAAGCATGTAAAGTGTTAGAGCTGCACAGCAGCAGATCTGACAGCCTGAAGAACTCATCTCGACAGGATTCGTCTTGATGGGCACATATGAAGGCAGCATCTGATGAAACACTTGTCAGAACCAAAAACTCACAAACACACGGAAATGTTTGAGAAATATAAGCCTGAACCATTTGAAGCTTTTGAATGTTTTACAGTTTACGAGGAGGATGCATTCTGACACTTTGAAGCTTTCCTAGGAAAATTTGTATGGATATGCTTAAAGAGAAGAGTTTTGGGAACTGACCCTGTTAATTACTTATAGCGGTTTGGAGAAGAATTTAAGGCTCACGTCTTTAGGAATCAGAAATGTTCAGCCTGTGAGTGAAATTCATTGTGTGAGCATCCGGACTGAGAATTTTCTCCAGGCATCATGTCTTGATGCCATCTAGATTTTTAGTATATTGGATGTTAGAAACTCAGTTAAAATGTCAGGTTTATGGAATGTAAAAGTTTTAGCATAAAACAGAATTTTTGCTAAACTTGCTAGCATAACTTCCATTGTTGTTTTGTTGTTGCGGTCTGGCTTTTGGAGTAGGGTAAACCTGACTTTGTTGGCAGCTGACAGAAAGCTGCAATTATATCTGTATGTATGTCGTCACCTCTGCCAACAGTATTGCGACAAAGTAGATCAGTTTGTTTTCTGTGTTTTCCTGCAAATTTAAAGAGTCTCTGACCTTTTTATCATCAGTCTCTCCTGTCCTTCCCCATCTTCGCTCTTATCCGCTATTAAATGGCCGTACACTGGGGAAATTAGCTCCACAGTCATTGGCCACACACACACACATGCAGTGTCTCTGTGTGTGTGAAAGACATCACTGTACTGGGCAGCACTCATATTCTCCTCCTGCGGTTGTTGCTATGGCTTTTCAAATTACAGAACATCTCCTCACCACAGCCTTATGCTACCATGCCTGTGATTGCTGGTGTAGTGGGTGGAAATATGCAAGACGCTAAGTGTAGAACTGAACTCCTCGATTTTCTGTTCCGACCCGGTCCACACAACACATCTCTGCTTTGCCAATGCAACTGGTTCAGCTTCACTCTTACTCTTATTCAGAACTGATATATACAGAGCAGAAACAAATGTTTTTTTTTAAATAAATGATACAAAATAAACTTAATATGTGCAATATTTAGTTTTCATTTCCTCCAGTATCAAATAAGTTAACAGCTCTTATGTTTGAAGGTGTAGAAAAAAAAGAATCTTTGTGCTCTTTATCAAGTTCAAGAGTTGTCAAACTTGATATAGACTGTGTTAATTTTGTCTTTCATTTTTGAAAAATGTATATATTAGCTTTATTTTTTAGCACTTTCAAAGAGAAAATAAATATACTATAATATTAAAACAATACAGTAATTAACATTAAATCAATCTTAAGCTTAAGTGTTTGTTTATTTTATTAAAATTAGTAATAAAATACTTATGGTGTGTTCACACCAAACAAGCTACGCGTGTCAACGGTTCAAATTACATGCTTTATTTCCAAGATGAAGAAAACTAAGGTTCATTTATGATTAGTTATTGTTAATACAATGCAATAATTTTCTCCTACTCATTTGCTTTTCTCCATATGGATAAATAGATCTGATTATCATCATTAAAACACTGGAATACAGTAGCATTTCTCCTAAATGTTTCCACCACAAGAAACCTGTTACTTGTATCTTGCAGCTAAATAACGTTAACACGTGTGGGCATTAAGCTGACCTACCTGAATTAGATTCTCAGTTCAAAGCCACATAAAACAGGCTTACTTTAATCTTTATGTGAATATTTATTTGAATATCATCAACAAAGAAAAAATGGGGCCCAAAAGCTGCAGGCAAAGAGTAAGTAATATGGGCCCCAAAATATTATTTTTCATTTTGTTTTTTAATCGTTTCCGTTCATCATTAGTTGAATTCTTTAAAAGCTTGAAAGGTTTGGATGGATGCTGTTGGGTACCTTCCCCAAACAGCTGCAACTTAGGTTATATTTAGTAAATTAAAAATATTTAAAAGATTGGAAAATATTATAGACATCAACTACAGAACAATAATTTAGGACATATAATTGAGAGACAAAAAAACCCGCAAACAAATCTTTGCTTTGTCTCTGTACCTGCCTTTGACTCTTTCTTTTGGTCCAAGGTCACTCGTCCCATGCAGCCGTGAGCGAGGAGGAGCACGGTAACCATGACAACTGCTCAACGGGCCCCACACCGGACTGCTCACCCCCTTCCCCTGACACGGCCCTGAAGAACATCGAGAGAGTCATCCGCCCACAGGTGAGTGAGCGCTCACACACTAATGAATGTGTTGTAGGTCGCTTGATGCATTATTGAGCACCCCTGCATCCTCCCACAAGCAACTTATCCACACACACACACGCGCACACCCCGTTAAGTAATGATATATTTTTCCATCTGCATGTAGTTCAGTATCACTTCTAGAAGTCTAAAATATATCTTTCTGTATTAAACATCAGAAACAAAGTGTTAAATATGTTTGTCAGATATTTGATAAAAGCAAAAACCAAACAAAAGTTGCTTCAGTTCTAACTTACCGTGAAACATCTGCAATTATGAACGAACATCTGGCTGCTTAACGTGAGTTTTCACAAGCAGATGTGAATGGTACAAGCATGCGGAACATCATCTGAGAAGCACAATCTGCAGTTAGACAAACCCATTTAACGGCATACTTGCTTAGCAGCTATGAATTTAGATAAAAAATATATACTACTTTTGTTTGTGTTTTATTGTGTTTGGGAGATTTTAGCAGAAAATTCCCGGCATCTGGAATATAAATCTAATAACAGATGCATGTTTATTTTTTTTACTACTTTGATAAATGTATTTTCATTTCTAAGACTTTGTTTTGGTCAAATATTAAGCTTTTTGCAGAGTCAATTACCATCCTTGTGAAATATTAATCTCTATGGATTTTATAGATTTAGTTTCTTGTTTCTCATTTCCTGTAAACCCATCCATAGGCTTTCATCTCCATCTGAAAGGGTCACATTATATAGGACATATATAATCATTTTTCCCCCATTTCCTTTTGTTATGTTTGAACTAGTAGCTTGACATTGTTAATCTCCTTGTGAAATATGCTGAAAAGCTCCAAAAAAGCAAATGCAAGATTGACTAACATCCCCTGAAAGACAAAATGTATACAGGACATTGAACTCATCAAAACATAGCATCTGCTAACTAAGTAGATAAATTATTTCTTTGATTCTTTTCTAGTAAGGAAGATGAAATAAAAACAAATGTTGTCTAAGATCAGTAATTTGGAGACCTAACAAACAAGCACCCTACCAAGGTTTTAAAAGCACACTGAGGTGAGCCCAGTACTGGCACAGTTTTTAGAAGAATTGCATAAAAAAAGAAAATTCTGGCTTCATTCAGATTGACATCATAACATTTATTCCATTTCTGACCAACATTCTTAACTATGCAGTTGTTTTGTAAATCATACAATTAGTGAAAGGAAGAAGCTGGAAGTCTCACTTTTCTGCACATAGTAAATAAGTGTTTTACTAGTCACAATAAAACTGTTGTATGCCATGTTTTCAGTCTTTATAAGTTTATCTGCACTTATTTGTGTCTCATAATCATCCATATATGATAATAATTTGGTTTCCGTGGCAGAGATGTGAAGCTCCAAAACCTTTTTGTATCATAAAAATGTTTTAAAATTACCTGCTTGGAAAATTTTGAAAATTTCATTTCAAACCGTCAAAATGTTTACGTTTCTTAGCACTGGAATATAAAGAAAACCACCCTTTCATGGTTGTTAGTTTATTTTATGAAATAGTTATCCAATAAATGTAGTACAGGAAAATATATAGAGTGATCCAGAGGGAAATGTACTTGCATGAAAACATAAAGCTGAGCAAAAGATCAAATGTGTTGAAGCAAATTCTAAATATTTTTTTGTCCAGCATATATCACTGCTGCTGCTTTATTAGGCTCATGCGACTGCAGAGTAGATTGCCGAGTTGTTTCCGATCATGAATAACTCATTTCAAACTCCACAATTTAAATGCAACAAGTCGGCCTCATTAGTGACTCCAGCTAAATGTATTCCTCTCACTCCTGACTCTGAGTTGATAGTATCATATACCGAGGAGCTTCACGGATGTTTCACACCTTGATAATTAAAGGCAGTTGTTATCTCACTGAGAGGATGATGTGACATAATATAAAAAAAATAAAAGTCCAACTCCACTCCCTGTTCACTGCAGGGAGTCATAATCAGACTGTTAAACACTGGAGCCTGATAAATAAACTTTAATGAGCTGCAAGAGATTGATGCAGAAGTGATGATGTTTTTAATTATTAATGAAGTCACTTATTTTTTAAATTGTGCCTCAATTTGAATAGTTTCTTACCTCAAAAAGCCACATTTTCCCCCTCATATCATTTACTCCGCCATATTTAAAAACCAGCAGTTTGTATGTTCACTAGAGATGCACCAATCCGATATCAATATCCGTATCGTTCCCGATTTTTAAGAACATTCTAGATCAGGAAACGATTATAATGATGATAGATTATTATGTGCCCGATCCATAAGATCAGATCTATTCAGTCTCATTCTGTTTTATTATTTACATTATAGTTTTAATCCTTAATTACACTTTCTGAACCATTTAAAAGAAGATTTGTTGCAGTTTAATTTATACATGTTTAACAAAGTCAGTAAACATATTGTTTTTGTCAGATTCTGTTTCTTTATTATTTGTTTTTACATTGGCTGTTATACTCCTAATTATGCAGAGTAAACAATGTAAAGTTGTTTATAAATGTTTGACCAAACTTTAAAGTTTAAGTTTAATTTATTTGACTTAACAAATAAATATCTAATTCAGTAGTTTTTTTTCTGTTTGAAAAAGAAATGTTTTAAGACAATTCAGCTCTGTTTTTATGTATCGGATCGGTATGGCCAATTTTAAACCTCAGATTTCAGTATCGATATCGGAAGAGAAAAAGTGTATCGGTGCATCTCTCCTGCTAATATAGCATCTCTAATTCTTCTCTAACATCTTTTTTTTCTTATTGCTCCTTCTCTTTTGAGTATATGTGAACTAGTTGTGGGACAAATGTGAAATGTTACATCTAATATTTGCGGATCAGTCAATTAAGACGACTTATGGTAAAATTACACCTAAAATTGTTGCACTCAATTATTTTCAAGAGGAATTTTTAGGTTTGTGATGTAATATTGACATGAAGGAGATTGTTAAAGCGAACCACTTCCCTCATCTTGAGTAAATCGTTTAAATTTCCTGATAAGCTCCACCTTCTCCTCTCATCTGTTGTTCTCCCACCCGGACCTAACTTTGGCATGTGAACTAATGTGTGCAGAGGGATCACATGCCGTGCCCAGCAGGCCGCTGTTCGGCTTGAAGTGTGCATAATCAAGAAGCACCACAGTTCAGTTTTATAGCTCATAATTAATACTCAAGAATTCATTTCATCTGGTTTTAGTGCTCCCGCTAGGCAGTTTCTCCACTTCATAGTTCCAGCAAACGCAACTCACAGATAAAAAAACAAGAGCTTGTGTATTTATTTTGATGCATAGAATGTCTCACTGTAGTGTAGTAGCATCCTGTAGCCTTTCTGGCTTTGACATATAAATATTAATAAGGTGCTGTAAGACCGCCAGTAAAAATCCAGATTTCATAGCAGCTTCTAAACAGGATGACTTTTTAATGAAGATTTGATTAAATTATTTGCTCATAATCAGACTGAAATACTCATATAATGCAGGATATATCATTCGGTTCTCACTAGAAGCTGTCGTATTTTAAGACTGAGAGCAAACTCCAGCAAAATTGAGAGAACACCAGCCACTGACTTTAAAAGCAAACATGATCACACAGGCTGTAATGCTGCGGTCCAGATTCTTCATGTTTTTCTCTTTTTTATGTCTTTATCCTTTGCCTCCTGTCCAAACTGTCAGCTGGACTTGTTAGATCTCCAAAGGCTCACACTCTGAGCCCGCTTGAATGCGAGACGCTGAGTTGAAAGGCACAGAAAGAGCGGAGGGCCTTAGATGACTGCACAACATCATGGGGTTATCAGCCTCATGCCCACTGGCTCTGTGTCCTACTTTGCTGACTGTGTGAATCATTTGAAAGGAAAAACCCTTTTTTTTTGCTCATGATGCAGTTTCTGATTACGGGGAGCACATGATGAAACTCGTGTCCTCTATCTTCTAATAAGATGCCAAAATCAATCTACATTTTAATGTGTGAAAATCTTGATCTTCAAAAAAGTTGCAGCATTAATTTTTTTCCTGTTTTGTTGGGTTAAAAATACAGTTTTTAAAACTTTTATGATCAAATATCTTCAAAACACCTTTGAAAGTTGTAGAAGAAGACTGGATAGATTGAAAAAATTAGGATTAAAGTAATTGAAAGTACATAAACAAGTTAGAGGGATTAAATTATGGACTCAGATCTCACTGTAAGGACTACAAATCTTTTTTGTCCTTGAGATTTCCTGAAATAAAATGCTGCTTGTGGGAGGGATCTCTGGACTTGTAAACTTCACAATCCAGTTTGGTTAGAAAACATAATCATTATGTCGTTTAGTCGCTGATTTGCAAACTTATACGGGAATCTTTAAAGGAGACAAGCTAAAGTGGCATTTTTTGTTGCCTTTATTTCAATGTTTTTCATCATAACATTGAAAATCAGCTTCATAAACATGTCTGACATGAGGTACTAGCATCTAAAACACACATTTATTTACATACTTATTTATGCTTTTATTCTACTTTTATTGTCTTCTGTCTCCTAAAAGAGGGAATAGGGAATGCACAACCGCTAACTATTTAGATCTGGCTGATTGCCAAAGATGAAATCATTCAGTGAGTTCGCTAATGCAGATAAGATCCTGACTGCTGCCAAAAAGAAAGTTCGAAAAAAGTCTGAAACTATCCTTTTAAATGTAGTCCATTAAGTTATGTTGTTATAAAATCTCATATATTCTTTAGTAAAGGATGAAGTGAAGAAAAAATATACAACAGCCTAAATAAGTAAATAGTTTTCTAGCTGAATACTTGGAGTCAGATTTGACTTATGAGGGAGATGAATCAAAAGTATAGCTGCAGTACCATTTAAGTCTATTTGTGTCTTTAATAAAGAAGAGTGTTTAATCTTACTTGTAGATTTATGCTGCAGTCTGTAGTGCACACTTTAGAAGGAAGTAGCTACATAAGCAATGCCACATAAGAGCAGACCCAGTGGCGGTGTGATTGAGTGGATAAGCCCCTCTAATGCGTGAATACTGAGATGCACACACTCCAGTGGAGTAGAGATAAGGCACAACAGCTACGGACCCATCCTGAGGGGCAAAGATAAGATATTTGTGCAGAGGATATACCAACACAGATGTAACACAGGAGTCACATAAATTTTTACTTTACCCGATTACATTATATGTCGGTTATCTACTTCATCTGAAAACTGAACATGTCAAGTTGGTGACTTCTCGTTAGGGTTATCCAAGTAAATTTGAGAATATTTGAATGCGCTCCACACTTTTAAGATTTGTGTTTGTAAAAAATAAAATACCTTTTACTTTTATTATTGTACTTGTGTTGGTCCTAGGTTTAAAATCCCAGTAATGCCCATAAAACGAACTTTCTAGTTGTAATAGTTCAAACTGTCTGAATACTTTGCATCAGAATCACATTTATTGGCTAAGATTGTGTGCACAAATGAGAAAATTGTTTGAATGCAGACATGAAATATAAATAAATAGTACAGACATGAATGTGTCCAGGATGTGTGGGGTCTCCAGAGATGTTAACTTATAACCTTTTACAATCCCTGAATGGAGGACGGGTCCAATAGTCTGTTTGCCTTGTGTCTCCTAATTATTTTTTAAAATGTAAAATTCCCTACATTTCAGGACATTCAGGAGTGAATTTAATACTCCAGTCTACACTCGTATAGCGATATTCTTTCACTTAACCTTTTCAGTGCGTTTTTCTGATTTATTTGGAGTATTACTTTCCATGTGGGTGTAAGGAGACCTTTTTTGTGTTTGTGTGCACAATTAAAAACAATCTGCTTTCCCAGCCTTTGCCCCCCACGAGGAAAGGCCGGGGTCGTACGCAGCTAATTGAACAGACTAATGCTGAAAGCTCACCAGTGGGAGTTAGACTTCTGAGCTGTTTTCTGGCATTTCCCACCCGTATTAAAGGCTTTGCGTGTAGCATTTTGATGATTTCAACAAATCAGGGGGGCTCAAACGCATCATTAGTTTTGAGCCAAGAGATTTAGTAGCCTCAGCCGGCCTCTGTGCTGCATTTTGAAATATGTGTCGCCATAAATTTGGAGGAAAAACAGCTTCAATGCTTGATCGGAGATGATGCCTATAAAAAGTATTCACCTTTTGGTCCAAACTTTAATGTCCAAGTAAAAACACTTCTACAAAATAATCACAATTAAATAAAAAAGTAAAACATAAAATAGTTGATTGCATAAATATTCACCCATTTAAAGTGACATGTCCACACACTCTGCTGTAATTTTTGGCAAAGATATTGATTTCAAAGGGGTGAATATTTATGCAATTACTATTTTTGTAAAAATCAGTTTAAAGTTTTCTATAAACTTATCAGAAAAGCCTAATTTTGTTGTTGTTGATTGATTTGTAAAAAAGCAAAATACCAAATACTACCTGATGAAAAATTAGGAATAATTTTGTAAGAGTAAGGGGGGATTAGCAATTGAATTATTTGAGTGTGTAAACGATAGCAATGTAGCAATTTTTTATGGTAACAAATGAACCTTATAAACTCAGGTACAGTTTTCTTCTTTTTTTTTTTTTTTTTTAAATGAATAAATCTATAAAAGGGACGTATTTGTTCTGATTTTAAGCATAAATCCTTCGGTATGGGAATGCTCTTATGTATTTTACTGCAAAAAACAACCTGATTTCTACAGAATGCAGCCAAAAAAAACGAACACAATGACTGGGATTACTGGACAAAATAAGACCAAAATACACCATTTTGTTTCCCGCAGTCATAATATTAGTCATAATGAAAGACTTGGGTAATCGGAGGCTAGTTTTCATGAGTGATTGAAAGTTATTTTTAATCAGAATGGGGGAATTTACAAAGTGGATTTATGTAAAAACAACACAAACTGTTCTGAACTATATGAACTGATTTTTCTATCTAAACCAGAAGAAAAATCTGGTTGTATTAAGGTTTATTTTATCGTTGGTAACTGAATTAATAATGTTGGTAATAAGTGCTTTTTTTCATAAAAAACTAAGGGAACATTTTTGTATCATGTCTCAAAGATCAGAATGTTTTTTTATTAGTTGGGAGGTGAGAATACTGTATATCAAGTGATTACACTTCACTGATTTTGCATTTAGTGAGGGTGTTAAGAGAAAATGTGGCATATGAGTGGACAAAGGTACTTGATACAATATCAATCAGTACAGCAAAATGAAACTTAAACGTTCTTACAGATGAGAAAATATAAGTGTCTTTGCATGTTTTTTGTGGTTTTGTCAGAACAGAAATTAAGGATACAGACAGAAATCAAACAACCTGACAACAAAAGACATGAATAACAATTCATATTCAACCTAATTAATTTTAATATAATCAGTCGGGAAGTTGCCCTGTCATCTAAAAATATCAACTACAGCCATAACCAAGAACATAATTACCTTTGAGTCTCCGACTCGTGTTGTTTTACAGCTGGCATCAAAGGGGAAGTAATTGCAACAGCATTGATTTAAAGTAAAAGTGTCTTTTAGAGCTGCAAGATAAATCATGTTTCTACAAATATGTGAACCACTGATCAGCGTAATTTTATGACAATAATTATATTCTTCATATGTCAGCAACAGTTGCTTTGCTTGATTTTTCCTCTAGCTTTTTTAAGTCGGTGTTAATTGAGACTTTGAAGGTGTAAAATTTATTAACACCCAGACACATTAGAAAGACGTTAGACATGTTTTCCCCCAGCGGATGCTGTTCCAGCTGAGGAAAAAGGTTTCTTCTGAGCCTGATCTGTGTGTGTTCTGCCTCTGCATCTGTGTCTAAGCTCGTTAATCCCCTTCCAATCGGCCGTGACATGTTCATTAGCCTGCTGCCCGTTTGCATTGTTAATGCCAGGCTTTATCCGGAGCTCCAATGTGTTTTCTGGTGTATACATGTGTAGTTTAATAAGCTCGAGTCCAGAAAGAAGATGTAGAGGCCAAGTGCACAGACAAGGCTGATGAGTGCTGTAATAAAGAGAAGTTGAAGTTGCAATTGAACTCGTTAAACATCCCGGAGGAAAAACCCCGGAGTGTTGAGCTCCTGTTGAAATGTGGCAGGAAACGGCGGCTGAGTCACCGGGTTGGATGATGATTTGATTTCAAAGTAAACATCACAGAGTGAATTAATGATCAATTCATTTCTTTTCTAATAACTCTTCATTTACATCTGATCATTAGTTCTTCAGATGTCATAGAGCTTCATGATATAAACAATATTTGCAAAACTTTCTTGAAATCTTCAGCTTCACATTTTGTGACGTTCCAATCACAAACTTTCATTTATTCTACTGGATTTTTTGTTTTGCGATAGACATGACTGTACTTTGGAAACATGATGTGAAGTGCAATGAAATTGAGTGTCAACCCCTGAGTCTGGGCTTTAACTAGGCCATTCTAACACATCAATATGATCTAATCTGGTCCTCTGTATCTCTGGTTGCTAGTTTGTGGTTGTTATCCTTCTGGAAGGTAAAGGGCTTTTTTTTGGGCATCTAACATGTTTTCCTCCTGCTTTTACCCCAATGCACTGCAAAAACACAAAATTTTACTCAGTATTTTTGGTCTAGTTTCTAGTTCAAATATCTTACTCCTTGAAATAAGACAAAACTAACTTATAAGCAACTTTTCAACAAGATATAGGAGCTTGCTTTAAGTCAAAAGTTTCCTAATGTTGATGAAAAACTACTTGTTTCATTGGCAGATTATTTCACTTATAACAAAACATTTTTCCTGTTATGAGTGAAATAATCTGTCAATGGACCCAGTACTTTGTCAATATTAAGGGAATTATATATTTAAACAAGCCCCTATTTGTTGCAGAAAAGTTATTGATGAGTTAGTTTTGTCTTATTTCAAGTGTAGTAAGATATTTGAACTAGAAACTAGACCAAAAATACTTGGTAATATTTTGTTATTGCAGTTTAAATGTTGCCATCATTTTCAATAAGGTTCCGCCTTACCTACTGAGGAGAAACACCCACATCATGATACTGACATCACCATGTTTTCCCCATGCGGATGGTGCATTCAGGATGATATACGGTTTTGCCTGAAAGGCAAAAAGTTCAACTTTGAGTCGTCTGACTTGAACACCTTCTTTCTTGTCTCCTGATTTGTAGCAAACTTACGTAATTTTCTACTTCTCCTATGTTGCATTACATGATATATCAATATTTGTGGCTGTACCATAACAAAATGTGACAAAGCTCAAAGGGTGGAAATACCTTTGAAAGGGCACTGCTTCTGTGTTTCCTTTGGTAAACCGAGTAAAGTCCAATAAAAGATTAATGGAATAAAATCCTGTTTTTGACAGCAGGCTTGTGTATCCTCCTCCTCTCTGCCCACTCAGGGTGATTCCCCATAGGCCTCATATATCATTGTCATTATTCCCTGATGCCTCTCTGCATTGTTGGGCTCTTGTCTAGTTGATGCATTGGACCTTTAAACATCCCTTCTCTCCGGTTGGTTGCTGCTACAGAAGTGTTATTCTCCAAACGGGACAGAGAGTTGTAAAATAAAAAAAGTGGAGTTTATTGCTGTGCTGTGTACTGGAACATCAAGCTGTCTTTGATTTGTCTCTGTGTTCTTGTATTACATTTTAAGTGTTTTGATTTATGGCAGATGACAGACTGGAATTGCAGGATGAGGTGTTGTTGTGAATTTTCAATTATTTTGAGCTCCTTACTGTTTGTGGGTCATGTTTTTGAATTTATCCGTCTCTTCTGAAGATTGTAGAGATTATAAGATAAGGATGAGTGTTGTTTGGTGCAACCTAGTAACACTTTGCTGCTTTCCTTGATTAAAAGAGGATTACTGACAACTGACTGGCAGCGACTCAAGTTACTAGCCAGTTTTTCAGCACATCTCTGTTGAAGAAAAACAATGTTTTAATTATGGTCAAACCTATTTAGGATTTAGATATTTTTGTCTGTACCCGTTTTCTGGACAATGACAGATGCCTGGTAATTTTTTCTAGAAGCCGACACGTTGTCTTCAGCAGTCAGTCTCAGGCCAAACATTACTTCAGCTAAAGATTTTTCTCTGTGGACTTTATGTTGTTAAAGGAAAAGGACATGCTGTGTTTTCACTTCATTTTTAAGTCTTCATTCACATTTGTCTCAGTTCCTTGTTTGTTTGTCAAAGATGGAAAGTCAAACATTGATTGGGAGAAAAATCCATTTCACTTTGTGCTGATGTTCAACACAGGTTAAAGTTAAACTCCGACTGATTGAAGGAGCACTGCAAGAGGCATGTCTGAATTTATCAAGTACATGTCCTTAAGTGTGCGATTACCAAAGCAGACAAAAAATAAGTTCAACTAACCTGAAAACAAACAACTTCACTGCAACTTATAGGAAGTTAAGCCTTTAATTAATCGCACAGTACAAGGAATAATGTTCATTTGTTTGGTTCTATCAGCTTCAGTTTGTGACTTCTTCTCTTTTCCTACTGGGGTGTTTTCTTCTGCTGAGATGTTAACGGTTCATAAGTCATATTTCCTTCAGCCAGTTTCTTACAGTTCAGACACAAACATCAACTCTTCATGCTCCCCGTTTGGCTTTTATTTCTTTTCTTTTCTTTTCTAGGCTTATTCCTATCAGTTTTTCATGCCCTGATGCTTTGATGTCTCCCTTGGTCTACCTGGATGTTTCCCCTGTCAGAATCTTTCCTTGCTGCTTTCTTCTTTTTCAAAATGATTAAGACCTTCTGCAGCTCTCCGTGAGGATTTCACTTCTACAAAGATTTTTATAATACTTTCCCGTGAAGGCCTTCAATTGCTTTTTTTAACTGCAGCCCCTTTTTAATACTTGTATTTGTTTTAGAAAAGCAACCTGGAAACTGTGCCATCACAAAGCCAACTTTCAGCTGTTGAAAGAAAAGCTTTGTTTCTTATCTGTGATTTCAGATTTTATAGCCTGTTAAACCGAGTTATAGTAGCTTGAAAAGCAAATAATCCAGCCCAAACAGTCAAACACAACGCTCAGCTGTGTGGTAGATTTTAATATAAGACTGTCCATAAATCTAGAAAATGTTTCCTTAATGATATTACTCCACTTTCTCATTTCTTCTTCCCCCTAATCACTATAAACCATCTTCTTCTCAATCTTTTTATCTGTTCTCCATTAATTCTTCAAGTGTCTGCCCTTCATATCAATAACGCTCATCCCGTTTCTCTCCCGCTTTTCAGCTTTCAGTATCTTCTTTTCAGATTCATCTCTGTCTCTGGGTCATCCTCTTTGCTTTGGTTTTTAAGTTTCAGTCCATCTAAATGTCCTATTTTAAACGGTTCTAGTAGAAGAGCGTCCTCTCCTGATCCTGTCTCCATTTTCTTTCCTCCCTGGAGTCACAAGAGAGACCCTGAAGGTCTCATGAAGGTTGTTGCATTTCCGTCTTTAAATGTTTCAGAGTTTTTATTTTTCCGCGGTGGTTTAGCATATTGATTCGTGACACACGCGCCAGCAGGGTTTTAACTGAAAGAGCTGTTTTTTAAGGCACAGCAGCAGGTTCTTGGGAGCTGCAAATACTTCATTATGTAAGACGTGTTTACCAGATGCCAATTTCATTTGTCTTCGTCTTTGCTGCTGCTTTCTCTGATGTAAATTAGATCTGAGCTGTTAGTGCATTTTCGCTTCCTTGTTTTCAATCATTTCATCTCTTGTTCTTTATCTTTTTCATAAAGCACAAATATTGAGATTCTCAAACATTTTAACTTGAGTAGAGACATTTTGCATGAAAGATCTCTTAGTATCTACATTTCAGAACGTTTGCTTGTGCTGATGTTTGATACCACAAATATGTTTTGTTACCTAACAGTTATTAAAATTTCATTATTGAGTCTACTAGAGTATTGAATTTCAGCTGTTTACGACCAAATGGCTTTCAGAGAGCTGCTAAAGCAACTTAAAGAAGTCCTTTCCCACTGCTGGCTGCCGGTTTCGCTTCACTGCTTTAAGGACTGCAACATATGCACAAAACTGGAGGAAGATTCAGGGGAGTAACCTTCAAGAAGGTGTGACAACATGAGAGATTACATTATGCCGTTTCCTGCAGGCTCCGGTGGACCAGTTTGTGGTAACTTTGAGATAATGAGGCCACTTTATTATCTTTGGCTGGACTGCGTAAGGTGGCTGATATTGCTTGACTGAAAATGAACTGCTGCTTGTTTTGCGGATGAGTAAAACAGATTAAAATCATCTTAATGTCAACACAGGGCTAATAATCTAAATACAGACTCCATTTATATATAGTTTTAAAAGCGAATTGCACCAGAACCACATCGTTTTTGTAGTCCTCATCGTTGTGCTGAGGGAATTGAGGGAATCGAGGGAACATTTTTTGTTGTTTTCCTCCTGTTGAGATATCCTGTCCAGATATCATTTACTCTTTTGCTCAAAATACTGCAGTTAGGCCTGGTGGAGGCAAATATTTGGTTCCTTTTTCAGAGCAGTAAGGAGCTAGGTTTTAATATGTAACGTATTGTTTCATCTCACTAGACCTGGTCTTTGTTCTTTTTTATTCAGCCCAAGCAGCGCACGTCCCTGTCTTCCTCTCTGGATGTCCAGAGGCCAGTCAACCACAGCTGTGAACCCAGTGAGGTGAGCTCGTCTCTGGGCTACGCCAGCTTCAGCACCAGCCCTCCTGCCAGCCCCCCCCTCAGCCCCAACCAGGAGGACTCTGCCGGCTCCAACGACGACTGTCAGCTCACAGGTAGAGCCCTGGTGTCGATATTTCAAACTAAATGACCACTGTTTTGAGAAGAAAAACATTAAAACCTGCACATGCAGTATGTTTGTCCATCTGCTGACTTAGTTACAGGCGGTTTTAGCTCGATAGTTTATATGACTTTTGGCTTTAGGGGTGAAAAACATATTTTTTTGTCACTGCTGTTCTTTTTTCGCTGCATCTTTGTTGTCAGAGAGAGCACAGAAGGTAATCGCTTCTGCCCCGGAGACCAAATGAGATCTTATTCCCTTTGCCCTTGGTGTCAAGGAATTGAAATCATATTTCTGCTCCTGTCACACAGGAGGGTAAACCCAAGAGGTAGACAAACACCTTATAGGCAGAAGTCAGATCTCTGGAAAAAGACCGTTGGCCTCAGATGGACTGAGGAGGCAGAAAGCTTTCCATTCAGACTGGATAGGACTGCAGAATTACAGATTATTTTCAGAGTCATCCAAAGTAATAGAAATTTGGTCTCATTTGGTTCGTGAAGTAAAAAAACAAAAACTATTCACTGCATTCAGAAGCTATCACAAGTTAAATTAGTTTTATCTAATCTTAGGTAGTAAATGTTATTTAATTGAGATACCTTGTATTTTTATTAAAATCAACCATTCAAATTAAAAAAATATTTGTAGATATCATGAGAAAATATTGGCATCATATCTCAATAAAAGATAATTACCTTGCAATTGCAAGATAATTAAATATTTTCTTTTGAAAGAACATCATGTTCTGCTGTCATTAAAATGAGTTTGACTCATTTTTCTGTCGACACTCTTCAGCTTTAGCTATTGGTAGCTAACTTAAATTAATATGTATAATATTAGATCATCTACTGATACTAGTTGCTACGCTAATAACATGTTATATTACAACAGTAGTTGATTGTACTTTTTTGTGCTTGAAAGTCCTATTTTAGAAATGCAAAAAACTCACTATTTAATTGAAACAGAGACATTTCTTCTCTCTGCAAATTTTCCAAGAAATTATTGTAATTTTTTGGATACCTAAAATAAGTTTTAAAATGTTCAGTGTGCTGCACGTTATGTCCAGTGTGTACTTTGTGGCTAAAGTCATTTTTTCTTAACAAATTAACAGTTACCTGTTTGACTGTAGCTCTTGTAAATCAGCTTGTAAAAATCTGTGCAGTTGATAGTTAGATAATCACCTGTGGTGATTATCTCTCCAAAGGGAAACTTTACTACATATCTTAAAATCAAGGTTTCAAAACATCAGCAGAGAAAGTTACTTTGGTTCAGTGGGGAGTCCTTTTTACTGTCATAGCAGATAAAATGTTGTTGGTTTCATCTAATGATGCTTGTTCTCCCCTGCTGAGTTTCAGAGTTTCATCTCCAAATGAAATGGAAGCGGTAATGAAATGAGGTGGTTTCACCAACAGTTTAACGATTAAGTTGCTTACAGACAATTTTCAGTGCATTTATTAAAGAAGCAAATAATAAAAACAAACAGATTTCCTTTCTGTTCGCTGCCTGTCTGTCAGATTTACTTCTGACCTTCATGTCATTAATGTCATTTTCTTGTCAAGCTGCTTGTGTTACCATAGCAGTGGGATTCTTCGTTGTCATGGTGAAGCAGTGGCCTTGGTTACACTCATTAACCAGTGACGTAATCATTAGTACTTCCGTCTCTCACCTGGCTTTCAGTCCAGCTGTCCCTCACACACACACCCCTGCACACCCCTACCAGGCACAGAGGAGTGGGAGAAGGAGGGGGTGTGTGTGTGTGTGGGTGTGTGTGTGTGTGTGTGCTTGTTTCATCCTGCTGCAGTTCAGAAACCCTGCTGGACTTTGATCGGTGTGGAACCTGAAATGAAAAAAAAAAAAGCACACCATCAATCCACAGGTGGGTGGGGGGGTGTGTGTGTGTGTGTGTGTGTGTGTGCAGCAAACACACACTGACTTAAAAAGAGTGAAACCCTGAGACATCTTCTGCTTTTATTCCCATTGAAGTGCTACAGGAGTAGTGGTGTAGCAACGAGACGTTTCCCTCTTGAAACGTCCGCCTTGGCTTGATGATGAACTAATGTTGCTCAAAGTCAAACATTTCCCGTTTTGACTTTCAACATCTTCCCTATGTTTTCCATAGGAACACATTAGAAAGAAGTCCCACTCGAGCAGCTCTTAATCCCTTGTAACCTGTAATAGCATTAATGTGTCTTTGGTGTTTTGTTCTGTATGCAGTGAATGGGATTTATGAATATGCTAATCTGGCTCTGCTTACATCGAAGCTTCCCAACAGACTATCCTTCCAGGATGGAAAGAGCAAAGCAAATAAAAAAAAAAAAGAACTTTCTGTGAGAATGAGAGCTGCAGCAGTTTAGTCATTTTTGATTCTTGGTGGTCGTGTCCTGCACAGGTGATTGGAATATTGTAGGAGAGCAAGATGGTTGAAAAAAAATGCATGAAAGATAAGACATGCCCTCTGATGTGGAGGGTATGATTTGTTCAGCATTTAATAATTTTGGTTTGTGAGCAGATTCTTTTTTTTTAATACATAACTCAACACTACAGACTATTGTCTGGGTGTTGTTCAATTCAATAACATTGGCAGGAGAAAAATAAAATAATCAAATGCATGCAAATTAGTGTGTTTGGGAACAAAGTTAAAAGTTGGTGTTCAAGTGATACCACGCCACAAAATCCTGCTTTGTCATTTTGGATAAATTTGCCAATAGTTTTTGCTGTGGTCTTTACAAGAATGTGAAAAAAAGTGAGAGAAAATATTGAAACTGGAGTAGTTAAAGTAAATAAATAACAAAAGATCACTTATTCCATAAAACTTAGTGAATTTCTTCTTTAATTTAGCTTTAAGCTTTTGCATAAGTAAATTGATAATCCACCGTATTATTTTCTTAGAGTGAGCACTTTGTGTAAAACACAGGGAGATCATTAATAGTGCATGCAAATACGCAATAGAACATAATTTTCTTTTATTATTCTGTTATAGACCCAAAACAAAATGGCGCCCTGGACCAAGAGCCTCATCTCCCATATAAAAAAAAATCTACTTAATTAGCGGCTTAAAACCTAAAAATTTTTTTATGACGTGTAGAATTACTTTAGCCTCGACAACAATGGTAATTTGTTTTTGATATAACATTGTTAGAAATGTTCCTAGGACAGAGTTTTCAGAGTTGTGTTTTGATAGTATAGGTGCCTTTTTCTGATGCTAAAAAACAAACAAAAAACCTCAATAACTTCCAAATACTTGTCCTGATATAAAAATGTTACTATACAGCACTCTATTTTGTGTTAGGCATTTCTTCTCCCCACCTCCTTCGCTCTTTCTCTCTTTTCCCTTCTCTCTCTAGTTCACTGTCTAAACTTCCTGCACCAGGAATAGATTGGCACCTATTTATTTTTTCCATTTAAGTTTTTTCACAAATCCCCCCCTCCTCCTTCTCCGTTTTCTTCTGCCGCTCTGCTCATCCCTCCTGCTCTCTCCACTTATTAGCCGTGTAAGGCTCATTGTGGGGTAACCATGGTAACTAGAGGCTAACAGGGAGGAAAGAGACGTAGACGGACCGAACAGAGCAGCGTTACATGCATGTGGGTACAGAAGACAGAGTCTCGGGATTCAAAGGATGCCAGTGAAGAAAGCGAGTGGGTGATGGAGAATGGGAATCTTATGTTGCAGGGAGGGGAGGGGCACGTAATGTGAGAATTAAAAACTAGGACAAGGAAGTGAGGAATCACTTTTATTATTCTGCACACCGTATAAGGTGCTTCCTCCCTTGCCTTCACATCTGTATCTCCTCTAATTTGCTTCCCTAAAATCCATAAACCGTTCTCTGATGCTAAGCTAACAATATACACAATGAGCCCCCCACCCGTCCAGCCCTGCAGCAGTTTATGCTGGTGTCAGCCACCTGCGTAGGCTGCTGGACAAAAAGTAGCCCTATTTATAACCCAATCTATCACCAGGGCTGCTGTTTTGCTACATAACTCAGCTTTATGCAATCCCAGCCACAGACAGAGTACCGAATGCAGTGCAGTGTTTATGCAGAAGCAGTTGCAGTCCATGAATTATGCAGAACCCCCCTTCAGTAAGTCGGTAACAAACATGCACCAACCTGCAGGTGTCAATTTGTTTATCTGGAAACGCTTTAGTTGCTGAAAACGTCATAGCTTCTCGTAAGCTCATGTTTTATTTGTTTTTTTTTGTTGTTTTTTTTTGCAGCAGCTTTCTACTTTAAAGATATACAGTTGCAAAAAGTAGTTTTTAAATTTAGACAATTGAGTCATCTGAGTACTGTACAGATTTTCTTTTCCACCTTGGCTTCACTTTTTGATTCATTTACCAGATGATTTTCTTTGTCAAATTCCTATTAAACTAAAAGTAGATCTCTGTTTTTAAGTGTATAGGAGTTTAAATGATGATCAACTATAAGGTTTAACTCATTCATTCAGTTATTTTCAATGAAATAATGAATATTTGTTGTCTGCTTATCAGAACATTACTACATAAAGTATTATGGAAGAGGACTATTGCCCCCGGAAAGAAAAACAAGATACTTTTTCTTAGAATTAACCCTAATTTTATAGTTTTAGCCAGTTATTTGTTGTTGCCAATGTTCATCACAAACCTATCTCTGATTTTTTGTGTCCATTTTTCTCTTTTGTTCAGAAACATTACTACATCACAGTTACTCACTCACCTTACAGTGCAAACAGCCCAACCGGGACAAAACCAATCAATGATCTTGATCAATTAATGAGCCTTTAGTACCTAAACAATGGACAGTGTTGTGTGTTTGACTGCACTGCTTGTTTTACACAGATAATCCACTTTAAAATCATTAAACTGATGATGTTGGAATCAAACACTAATCAAATATCACTTAGCCCACCTGCACAACATAACTTGATGCATAACTTTAAAAACATTCTTTTATTTTGTAAGACACGCCTACAAATACCCCACCAAAGCCTTGAGATGTACTGTTCTCATTAGAAGAGGAACAAGACTTAGCAGGACTTTACATCTGTGTCATACATTGAAAGCATTTACCTTTGTTGAGTACCGAACTCTGTAATTTAACTCTAATTAACCGAAAGTTGTAATTAATGATTAGTAAGGTCTGGAGCACACCTTCTTTGTGCTTGACCTGATGCAGCTGCACTAACAAGGCAGGGTCGGGATTTCTGTGTAGTCAGTCTAAACGTTCCTCGTTTTTCTAGCCAGGATAGCAAAATGATTTGTTTGCTAGTTGGCAAAATTATTAGGAGAAATTTTTATACATCCCTAAAATTTTTCTTAGTGTTTTGTACTAGATTTTAGCTGCACAACTGGCTCAAACCTTTTAGGTTTTCTTCCACCAAATGTCTCACAGTAGTTTCATTCAGCTACTTTTGTAACTGAAGAATCTACTTAGGGTTCCTGTTTAGACGGTTCAATGTGCTTCATTATTTCCACATTGTTCTTTCCTCATGTTTCCATCTGTTTTGTAAACAGCAAAACATCCGCAGTACATAATGCATCTTTCCTGGTTTGGATGCTGTTATCTCTTTTTTCTCGAAATGTAGTGGTTTTCTGTCGAGCAGTTGCTTCAAGTTTAGTTTCATCAAATCATACAAGATTCATTTGCAAATATAAAGATTTGTGTCTCTATGTATTTTCAAGCTGTAGCTTTCCTTTTTTACTTTTAAAGTAATGACTTCTTCCTCAGGTACAGGACTTGTTTTACTGTGGATATTGACACTGTTTTATAGTTAAAGTAATTCTACCTCATTTGAAATTTGTTTTAAAGTCAAACATTGGTCTTTTAGTTCTTTTTCTATCTTTTATGATTACCTCACCATCTTGGCCCGGGAGTGTAACACTCCTTACAGTTTGTGACTCCATGAAATAATCATTAGCTAAATTAATCGAAAGTCAATCAAACTCCCCTGCTGCACCAGCCGTTGCATATAAATGTGAGAGCATCTTTACCAGTGATGATGGAGTATCTGCATAGTGTAGCATGAGATAAAAACACACTAATTTGGACATTTATTTAAATACAGTGAATTGTTCAGCATGCTTCAGTCTCTGTAGAGATTTGTCCGTGATCTTTTGCACTAAATTCAAGCTTTCCTGAGTGCTGTATTTGCACACTTGTCAATACCTGATCCAGTCTATGCATCATTGTGTAATTTTCCATTCAGTCTTTTCTGGTTTAGCTTTTAAAAGGAAGACCCAACATAATGATGAGTCATCATGAACACAAAAGAAGCTCACACAGACAGCCAGACTCTGTTCAGAATAACCAAATGAAAAGAATGTGGAGAAATGTACTGTGAAAGTCATCCTGGTGTTGGTCACACAGAAAAAAGAATAAAATCAGGGAAAACCTTATAAGGCTTAACATTTTACAGTGACGCAGATGAATTAAAGCAATCCCTTTGTTTGGAATTGAATTCATTGTTCAGACGTTTTAGGCTTAATAGTTTAAAGCATCACAAGTTCATAATAAAGAAAATCTCCAATTTGATATAACTTAGATATGCTTACACAGGAGTCAAGAATTTATATACATTTTTTTAATATAGATAACTTCGCCACTGCTTTCTGTCTCACACCAGCACTAAATGCATTTCCAGTGACACCAGTGAGAGACTTTCAAAACTCTTCGTGGGACTTGAAAAATGTGTTACCACATGAGAAAAACCTGTTGCTGTGGCAATAAACTCTGGAGTCAGAAATGAAAGAGCGAATTCAGCGTGTGGAAAGTGGCTCCCCTCCACCTGAAGGCTGGCTTTAGATACGCACAGGCTATCAGCAATAAAATAATGCTCTCAGCAGGGAGTTGCTATCTGCAGCCTTCCACAGAAAAGAGTTGAGCCCAGACTGTTGGTGTGTGTTACTGTAAAACCACTTCTGGTGTCATAAACACTTTGTCTCCAAGCAAATTACCAATGCATTCACATTTTGTTTTTAGGTACGATAAAATATCGAGTGTTTTAACTGGTAAAAAGTGACAAAAAGGCAGAATTACATACAGATTCAGATTTGTGTATTGATTCATAAGTAACTGACAGACATTTTTTGGTAAAATCGTATATTTAGCTACAATTGTTTGCCCACAAGAGATATTTTGATGATAAATAGCAGAAAACAGTGATAAAATAAGAAATCATACAATTTTTTAAAATCTGGTTTTACTTTGTGAATATATTCAGATATGACTTGAAACTTTAGAAGTCATATCATCTAAAATCCCCTGAATGAGTAAAAAAAAAAGTGTTTTAAAAAAATCTATAGAGCATATTTATTGGGATAAAAGTTGTAAAATTTAGCTGTGGCATTACAATCTCCCTTTTTTCTGTTTGTATTAATCTGATCATATTTGGATGAAAGTTTAATTCTCTGTTTGTTGTCTATGAACACCTCCAAAGGATAAAATAATTGAATTAATAAGTTTCACCTGTTTGCTGTGTAGCCATTCCATGCAATGCATTTTCATCAGTGCAGACAGAGCCTCTGCATAGTGTAGCAGGAAGTTATGACTTTTTATGAGTTTGTTGCAGAGATGATTTCTTAGTTTTTACATATATTATCTATATGTGGCATCTGAGTTGTAACTATGTAATTTTCTGACACGTTAGCTTAGCTTACTTAGAGCTCAGTTTAAGTCATAATGTGATGTACAAGCTGTTACGCTCAGAAATCAGAGGATTGAAACAAAACTGACAGAACGTGGGTGCTTCCTCTGATTAATTTAAAATAACATCTTGGTTGCAATGGAAACTTTCTGCCTGCCTCTTGAAAGTATTTGTGTTTTCACTTGTCTAATTAATGTGACCTTTCCAACAACCCTCAAAAGGAAGATTTTCCTGGCTCTCATTTTTAACTCAACTAGTTTTTTTGTTGCCTTTTATGTTTTATCAACTCAACCAATTATCATGTGATGTCGCATCATCTGGATGTTGGTTTGTTAACGCAGCCCCGGCGTAACTGGATGTTCGCTTCAGCTCCTGCAGCACCAGCTACATGTAGAGTTGACTGACAGCTCAGATATTGCTCTGTAGTTTTTAATAACAGTTGCTGTGCTGCCACAAGAGACGCAGCGACGAATGCATCCTTATCAGATGTTTGGATCATCTCCCAGGTTCTCCTGCTGATGTACACAGAAAAAAAACCCCAGCACAATGTGTTTTTGTTTTTTGCATGTGTGTTCCTTTGAGCCATTTTCAACAAAAATTGGGGACATGATGGTGATGTGGCGAGACTGCTTGTCACCTTTTTTTGCTCACGTTTGTTGTGTTTTTCTGTGGAAATTCGGAGTACTCTGTGACCTTCAGGCTGTGTTAAAATCAATAATGAATAAGGCTCGGCTCCATTTTTGATAACCTGTCATGGATACTCGAATTTTAGAAGCCTGTTGTGATCATGTTAGGATTTACTTTGACAGATGAGACCTAATTTTCACCCCATTTTCTCTCCTTTCCATTTCAACATGCTTTCACCTGGCTCTCGTTCATGCCTCATGTCAGTCAGGCCTTCATTCTGTCAGACACTTTATTCTCCAGACACTTTTGTTCTTTTCTCATTCCTTGTTTTTGAATTCCACCCTTAACTTTACCTTCTTTTAAAATTTCATCTTATTGCAACAGACTGTTTCACCATTGCTTAATTGTCTTTCTCTCAAATTTCTTTTGTACTTTTTCAGAAAATCTAAAATTAAAGATGGTTTTCTTTTCCTTTTTCCTCTTTCATTTTTTTCTGTGCTCTTTGTATTCATTTAGTAAACTTTGACACATTAAATGTGCCTCAACTTCAAGGTGACAAGGTTTTTAAATGTAAAGAATAAGCCATGTGATCATTTTTCATACATAATTTTTCTCAACTTTATCTGTATAAAATTGTACTAATGGTTTAATCTCAAAAGCAATTCCTCACTTCTTAAAAATCACACTTGCAATAGGTTTAACCTGCTAGCAAGATCTGATAAGAAAAGCTTAAAGTTGTAGCTAAATTGTTATGTATTTAGCATTTTCATGATTAATAAATACGATATTTTAGGATACTTTAGATAAGAATGTTAGTTTTTATCTTATCTGTGAATTAATTTTCATGGATGTGACATCCCACCTCTGAAGCCCAAATTAATTTTATATTTTTTCCTTTCAATATGCTGCAATAAATGTCAGTCAATATGCAAAAAAAAAAAATAATGCAGAAGCAGACAATGTTTTGTGACCAAACTACAAAAGTATTTAAAATAAGGCATATATTGGTCTTAAAAAAAGAAGTGAGTTCAGCAGTTACTGCATTACTTCAGCGAGAAATGTCAAACTTTGACAAAAAGTCTGCCTTTAAAGTCTGTGTTGTAAGAAATGTTAGATATAATTTGGTGCGTCTTCTTTTTGGTGCCATTTCTAAAAGGAAGTAATGAAAAGCCTAATGGGATTTTTTTTTTTTTCGCAGTTACCATTTCCAAAGCAAAGTGAATCCAATATAGTTTGAAGTTTTTGGAAAAATAGTAAGTTTGTGTATCCACTGTTCTCATGCAAATGGAACCACAAAATTAATACATTTTTTCTGTTGAACTTGGAAAACTTAATATAAATTAACTTTTTTTTTTTTTTTTTCCCATCACTTTTATTGTGACATCAGACACCCAAATACGTGCCCTCAGGCACAGCAAAAACAGATTTTCATAATTCTGTGAAAGATAATTACTAAAACACAATATTTAATTAAACTATGGAACATATTACTCTTTAACTTGAAATGAAATTGTGTACTCAGATTGCGTAGTTTCTGAGCATGTAATAAAGACGGCACGTCAGAGCGGGATAACCGCAGTTGGAACTAATAAAGTTAATTATGCCAACATTCCAGTTACATGCCTTTCATAACAAGCTTACAGGCTGTGTCATATTTTACAGAGGCACATAAGGAATCGCAGCTTGTGATTTATGCTATACATCCCTGTTTTCTTTATATATATATAGTGAATGAAGCCTCTTAAATTGTCGAGTCAGAAGAGAAAAAAAGCCATGGAAAAAGTGTAAACATCAGCAAAACAATGTTTTCTATATTTATTCAAATTTTTTTTACTGATTTACTATGAATATTACGAGGCTGTTTTCTGGTGATCATAGTTATCTAGGCATGACCAGATAGTGACCTACTTTCAGCTTTCTGGTTAATTTCTTTAAACTAGCACTTTGCTGAGTCTTGTGTGTTAAAATACATGGATTTAGCTAAACGTTTGCGCTTCTGTTGTTTTGTTATCCAAAAGTATATCTCAACTAAAATAGATAAGACTAAAGGATGTAAAAATGCTCCACTAGTTTACATTTTTAAAGTTTTACCAAGTTTTACCACGTAATTATAGAGGAAAAAGAAAACAGAATATTAAAAAGATGCTTGAGTTTAAAAACTTTATTCAATATTCCAGTTTTCTAAGAGATAAATATATTATTTTAAGCTCTAGATTCCCTCATATTAAGTTTATTATGATTAACTCATGGTAGGCAGCTTCTAGCTTTAGCATGGTAACTGGAAGCATTGCTTAAGACTTGAGGAGGTCTTAATAGATTACATACTTGTGATGTTTACGGCACAATCACAGCTGTATTAGTGTTGTTGTTTCTTCAGAATTGAACACATCTTTTCCAAACAGCCTGTCTGCAGGCGGTGCTGCTGCATGCCACTACCTGTTTGCAATAGTGTATATTGTGTTGCAATAAAAATCCAGGTATGCAGTGGGTTGCATCCACTGCTCTTTCACCATTCAATTCTTAGATAGTTGCTGCTCTTCATCGGAGGAAGACAGAGTTTTACAATAAAAGCTTATTGCCGAACATAAACTTTGATTGCTCCTCCATTTGAGCCGGTACCTCTCAGGTAAGGAACACAGCTTTACTCAAACACATTTACTTCAGGAGGCCAGCGATCGTTTGGAACCAAATTAAAAGTATAGTCTGTCCTGTAATCATGCTTCAATGAGTTATAATTATGCTATTTTAACTTCGCCTCTACATGAAGCTACAGAACCGTTGTATGTACTGTAATTTACTTTATAGATAATTTACCTTTCCGTCTGTAAAAGCCTTTCTTTTCAGCTCTGTTTACTCCACTTTTCCCTCACTTTCCTGGAGGCTGAAAGCTCTCATATACCCAGAAAGTCAGGTTGTTCCCATAGCTACCAACATGCTCACCTGTTGCCATTGGTCCTCAACTTTAGCAAAAAAAAAGCAAAGGGTGAAGAAGAGTTCTGAGTAGAATGAATAATGTAGATGTACATACAGAGAGAATACAGTGAAAGTTTAAATATGAAAAATTTTACGTTTTTAGAATTTAGGAAAAGAATGACCTCAAAATATTTCACTGAGTTGTTGTGCGGATTTACCATTACTATTCTATGAAGAATAAATGACATATTTCCCCACACAAGTAAATTTTCAGTGCTTTGAATCAGAAGTCAACCCGTCTTGTTGTTTAGCTTTGCTGCTAGCTGCAAATCTTATTCAAAATTACAAAAAAAATACAAACAAAAAACTAATTAGAAACTAAGCAGTTGTAATATGCATCCACACTCCATTAGCATGTACATCTCAAACCAACTTTTCAAACACCTTAGCTTGTTTAAACAGGTTGAACTTTTAGATTAAAAGATTTCAAAGATCTTTTAACTAATCTATCAACCATTTTTGAGCTGACAGTTACTTTTTAATTAGTTGCTTCCTATAAGGAAATACACGATCCCATGCTAATGTTATTCTCCACTGAGGAGGACAAATGTGATGGCACCAATGACCAGTAATTTAAAATATTGTTAAATTTTTGTTACATCATTTAAAAAAAAAAAGTTGCTTCTTCTAAGTAGCACCTGGTTTCAAAATGTGAAATAGTGCTGTGTGAAAAAAGAAGCAAAGATTCAAGTAAAATCTGAGTTTTCAGAGGCGACCTGGGAAGACAAAGTCTAAACATGATTGCAATAATCCTAGTCAGCAATAAAACTAATTTTTTTTTAGACTTATATAAATCTATCTTTTATTCCGATTCCTCTGGATAAGTTAAGAAATTTTTTTGCCCATTCAGGGTTTTTTTTGAGATGCAATAAAACTATTTTAAATAAAAACGAGCTCATCTAATGGAGTTCAGTTGTTTTTGCAACATAAACTTCTTAGTTATATTTCCCCTAATGTCAGACATTTACAAGTGTTGCTGGTATAATTGACATAACAACATGGACCAATTAAACATGAGCTAAATACATTCTTGAACTGCAGGACTGAGAAATATAAGTATTTAGGATTAAAGCTTTTTCAATTTGCTCAGTGCTTGTCAGAGCTTGGTTTGCTATTGGAGCTGAGATGCTATCGGCTCTATTTCGATGGTTGTGAAATGTGTGTGTATACACAGCCATCTTAAAAACACACACCCCGGGGAGAAAAGAGAGGAGTGGAGCCAAATGTTTCACTACACCTCCTAAAATCAGCAACAAAAGGATAACTAGAAAGATTTATGAACTGCAGTGTTGTATTTTACCAAAATAAATGCTGTGAAGGCCTGACAAAATGGTTAGGGTGTAAAAATGTGGCGTTTTACGTCTTATTTATTGGAAAAAAATAGTTGTTTTCCTGTCTTAGCGAAATGTGAGAACCTGCAAAAATCAAACCCCAGACAGTTTGTCGGCTTCTCAGTTCTCTAGTAATTTGTTGCTAAAGAGAGCAAAGTTGGCAATACAAAGAGAAGTTTTCAAATTCTGATAATTTGCTGAATTTTAACCACTTGGCCAGTCAATGCAATTAGTTCTACCAAAAGAACCTTTTAGTTCCTGTTGGAAATTACATTTCGAGTCCGACTAACACTGAAGAATGAGTCACATCTTCAGACCTGGTTAACGGCGGGCTGTTAATGGATGTTCTTTGTGCTTTTCAAACACAGCAGACAGCACAGTGGTTCAGGGAAAACACAACACTCTCACTTGAAATGAAATGAAATGGCTCTGTTCAAGGACTAACATCATTATTGTTCCATTTAATCACCGTTGGTTAAGTTTGTCACTCTGCTGGGGATTTCTCAGAAAAACCGCCCGGCTTTGTTTTGACTTATAGAGATGTTGCGTATGTGACTGCATGAGGCAGCTTCTAAAGTTCTATTCAGTTTGTTCAATAATTTATTTAATCTATTTGAACTCTGACCCCAAAATCCACAAAAACATTTGTTAAATAATCCATTTGCTACTAACTAATAGCCTGAATATGGCATGTGATACTATAAGTCTTTGGTATTTATTGTTCTTTTTAAGATTTATATATGTCAAAAGTGCCAAAGTAATATAGAAAACAAATGATGTACATTATTTTAGTTGGGATCAGTTAATAAAAGGGAATCTTTTATGCAAAATTCAAATTTTAAATATATATATTTTTTTACTTCCACTTGGGTTTCTACTGCTTCTTAAAACAGCCCAAGTGTTTAAAAAACAGTAAGTTAATGTTTTTTTGGTGTGTGGAAAATGAAACATTTCAAAAACCCCTTGATTGTTGAGTCACAATTGACTGGCTCTGTACTGTTGCCTAGCAACCCCAGCAGAGCTCCAGCACATCCTCTGCACAATGGCTGCTGGAAAAATCAGGTGTTTTGTTGTTGACTTACCATCTAGAAACCACTTGCTGCATTCTTGTTGGTGCATCTACTAATGCTTTTCAAAGACATATGATTGTATAATTGCATATATTTTCAAGTGCAAGTACAAACGTTGATTTAGGGTTGTGGGCAGCAGCAGCTTATTTGGATTTAAAGAGACCGGAGACCCTACAACACCTCATTATGAAATAGGCAGAACTAAGCGGACTAAAATCTCATTATCTAAGAATGATTTTGTGCAAAAAAGGTGATGAATCTGTTGTAAAAACTTGTCCTAACCTGTTCAATGAAGGTCACTTTTTAAATAAATCAATTCTGTGTTAATTCATATAGGCATGTTCAAACTGTAGACAGAAGATGATTATCAACTGTGACTTGCAGGCAGGTTAGTAATTTAGTTTTCCGTGTCCTTTCTGCAGACGACGGTATCTACCAGCGAGACCCGCCCCCTCTCTGCTCTTCCTCCAGTTCAAGTCGTCTCGTTGGGGAAAACAGAAAAAGTCTCGTCCCAGAGGAGTTCGCAGGCCTCCTTCATGGATCCTCTCCGGCTTGTGAGCCTCCGGATACGCCTTATCACCTTTATAGCCCCAAGCACTTTAAATACGCTTCTTCAGAGGTGCAGGGCAGCGTGCTGCAGACTCCCGAGTTCAGCATTGTGATCGGCGGCGGAGCCTGTCAGGGTTTCTCTAGAACTGAGAACAAATCGTCTCCCCAGAGGTCCCAGAAGCCGCAGGTCGTTTACCGAACCATCTTCCACACCCAAGTAAATCAGGACCAGCTTCAGCCCAAGAACTGTGAACAGACGGGCCTGCCTGGTGGATGGTCGGCGCTAAACCACCCGTCCTCTTGTTCCCTGGGACAAAACGGAGACGTAGCAGAGCTTCAGGGGAAGCAGGTGGGGGGCGAGGCCAGGGACGGCTACGAAGAGAGAGCCTGCACCCTGGGGAGGATGAGATCCGTCCCACGCAGCGTGTTGGACCTTCAGCTCTCCAAGTCTCTGTCCAAGTCCGATTCCAACCTGGTGGCCGTGTCCCCCATTCAGGTGAGACTTTTTTATATTTTTTCTCTCTTCAGTCTCAGTTACAAAAATCATACCTACTCCTGTTAAAATGTCAAGACAGGCAATCATCTCATAACTTGTTGTAAATCTAATATGGCACATTTCCCCTACAAAAGGGATTTGCTAAACTTCCCATGGGATATCCATCAGCAGAAGAAATTAAATCCCACCAAGAGGCTGATAAGAGCACTGAAGAAATGATACATTTGCTAATCACCAGTATTCTTCAAATGTTTGGACTGCGAAGTAGTATTACCTGACAGAACCAAAGAAACATTCCTACATCACTAAAATCTCCCAAATGATACGGACCAGTGTCTCCTCCAGCGCAGCAGTCACAAATCAGTTGAGATTTGAAATAAGTATTTGAATTTAGAACCATTTTTCTACAAACATGTCACTTTAGTGTCCAAAACAAAAGGAATGTTCTGCATCACCAAAACACCACTATATCCACAGAAAAGCACAGAAGCGGAAGCATTTTTTAATGGTAGTAGATAATGCTGCAAATCAGTGACTCAATGTGGAACATTCCTTAGATAGAAACTTTTTAAGCTGCACTGTTTGATAACTAGAATTAATTGGATTGGATTTTTAGTATTCACAGTCAGTAAATTTAATTATGACTTCACCAGAAGAAAGTGAAAGTAGTGAAAGTCATAAAAGACCGAATGTTAGTTTCAGTTTAAATAACCAGATTGTTGCAGATTTTGTGTATTTTTCTCTTAAATTGTGACTTAAAGGGTTAAAAACATGACATTTGAAAAGGGGTGTGAACTCTTTCCAGGTGCACAGTATGTGATACTTTAAGGCTAGCGCAATAGTTTTTAAAAATATTTTGTCATTTGTGTCCTATTTAAAGAGAAAAAAGTTCCTGTTGGTGCGTTTTCAACTATTCAGAATATTCATGTGTATAAATTAGAGTTTCTATGATGTGGCTTCAGAAACTGAGTTCAGCCAATGAAATAACTCAAGAATCTGGGCCACAGTGTTCCAGTGGCTGGCGCTTCGTTTGAGATTTGTTTAATTCAGCCTAAATAAATTATAAACTACAGAAAATACATATTCCATTTGATGAAAATAAAGCTATTAGTGATGAAATCTTTTTTTATTATTATTTTTTTTTTTAGAATTTTAAGCTCAAAGATGTTTTGAATTTTGTTTTTGTGTGAAAGTGTTTGTTTTGTTGTTGTTGTTTTTTTATTGTGTTGTATTTTCCTCAGGAGGAACACAGCTGGGGGTCTGGATCCCGGGCTCAGGGGCCAGGAACGCCCGGCTCCAGAGAGGGAGCCAGCCCTGAGAAACGACTGGAGCGGACCCCGTCCTTCACCGCCGAGTGGGAGGAGGTGAGATAATGCAGACAGCTTAAGATCTGGATTATCTAATCAATGGCGATATTAAAGGAGGAATAAAGATGCAGATCAGTGGCTGTGCTGCGACTCGTGTATTCTTACTATAAAATTGATTAAAGCAAATCAGCATTTGGTCTCTGCAGGAGAGAAAACTGCAGCCTCAGCACTGAGCAGCATCACTTTACTTTCCTTTGAAACGTTCTCGACTTCTGCAGCACTAATTTACCGTGTTCCCACTCCGATGTTCCTGGACCTTCAGAGAGAAACCAAATATTTGAAAGTAGTTTGATTTGTGGAGGGTAAAGGTCAGGGAGTCAAGGCTGCTGTGTTTTAGTTCCTGACATAAAAGTTATTCAGCTACTTTTTTTAATCAGGCATAACTTTGAGAGATATTAAGAAGCATTTTTTTAAGGAAAAATGCAAATGTAAGAAAAAATGCAGATCTAATCATATAAATAACCTGGACTATTTTTTAAAATGATGCTAATGATGCGAGTGAAAGCCCATTAGTGTATGCTGTGCCACATTTCCATGTACATGTTCATTAATTACCCAACGCAACTCCTGACTTGCTGTCTTGATGAATTACCATCAGTGTTTTTTTTGTTTTTTTCCTATTTATGGTAACATTTACTGTCTAATTTATCTAAAGGGGAAACTTCAGATGGGAAAACACAAAGCAGCAGATGGAAAGAGTTGCATTATTGGCAAGAGACGAGTCACAAAAGCTCCTCAGGATTCAAGCAGATTTAATTTTTGATTCAAATCTGGTATTTGTACATCATGTACTACTAGTTACTGAAGTTATTTGTTAATAATTATCACTTAAGCATAGACTGTTAGGAAGTTCTCATGGTGTTCAGATGTAAGTGTTTTTATTTAAAGAAAATAAAAACAGAATAATATGCACAACTCAAATGAAATTAATTTGTCCTAGAAGAAATTTCCTGACTGAAAAAGGGCTGCAGGCAGAAGATGTTTCCTCAAGTTTTTAGGCTAAATATATGCAACAAAGCTTGCTAGGATGTTCTCAGTGAGAACGGTGTTTTAAAACTTTGACATAATTAAATATATAAGTTGCAGTAGCATCTAGTCTGTCCTTAAACTCATCTGCGTTGGGATATGTGGCAGTGCCAATTTATTTACTGTCAAATAGGGATTGCTTCATAATTCTCTTGCGGCTTGGTTTGTCCATCTTGGTTTTGTACCTTGTTCTAGACGAGTTTTTCCTTCCGTTTAACTTTCCATCAATGTGCTGTGAAAAACCAGCTTCTTTATCAGTGATATTAGGTGGCTTACCTTTCTCGTGGAGGATTTAAGTGACTGTTAGCTGAACAACTGTGAAGTCAGCCACGATCTTCACGTTCATAACATGAAATAATATAACATTTCTGTACTGGAAATTTGTTACTGTTGGTTAAATTTTCAGAAAAAAAAGTTTTTTTTAAAACCCTAGACATATATTATTACTTGTGTAACAAATCTGATTAATTAGCTTGTTGGATGGTGATCGTGATCACTGCTTGTGAGAGTGTACATGGCGGCTCTGCTGCCTGGTTGACAAATGAGCAGGTTGTACAGTTCAGTGGTTAGCAGCATGTCCACTGTGCTGCAGCCAGCAGTCACTCTTCCTCTCTTCATCTCGGTTCAGCTGTCTGAAAGTTTCCGGCTGACACTGAGCATCCCGGCTGCTATAAGGATCACATTATGTGACGCATGAATCCAGAAATAGGAAGTAGCTTTATTCCTGGGAAATAACTTTTCCCCTTATTAATATGTACTGTACACATTGCTACCTCTGTCTGTTTCCCATCTGTTTAGATTGATAAGATTATGAGCTCCATCGGCGCGGGGATCGGCAGCGGATTGGACGTGAAGGAGGTTACCTCAGGTAAACAGCATCCAGTGTGTTCAAGTGTGGGTGACTTAAAGAGTAAATCCTGGTAAAACACAGCTGGAATTAGCTGGCTGGTATTTCTGCAGGGCAGGATGATGCATGCAAATTTCAGATTGATACCTAAAATATATCAACTGTCACCACGTTCCCCAAAATTGAGCAGATATTTAGTTAAACCATCAGATAGTTTTGCAGATCAGCATAAGAACCAGGCATCTGTAAATACTAAAATAAATAGATTAGTTTGTGTTTTAAATCCAATAAAACCAGAAAGCTTGATGACAGGGCTTGGCAGCAAAATGTTTCAATTGTGTTTGAATACTATAGAAATGCAGCAAGTTAAGATAAATACAGAAAAAATATTTTAAGAAAAAGATCTCTATTTTATGACATACCAGAGCCAGTGTAATCAAAACAGAATATGAAAATAGACCTGGGAGGAATACACTAAGACATGAAATTGAAAAAAATAATTCAGCTTGCTCAAATTTGTGAGGTAAAAGTAAAGGGAGCTGAATCTGATCTTATTTATAGTTTCTCTCAGGGGTTTTTTTTCTTTTTACTGTAGTAATATTCTCACAGACGTTCTCTTGAATGCTCACTTTCATACGCCGATGTGCAGCTTGATGAAAGCAGAAAAATGTGAGGGAAAAAACCCCCAAACAAATTAATAAAAGGAACGGGTTGCACTGAATTTTTCAGTCATCTGAAAAATAGGTTTATTTTTACCTAAAAGCAACTTGACTCTCCTCATTTTCTTATCTCCTAAAATGTTCAGGATATTCCTGTAAATTACAAGCAAACTTTTGAGCTTCTGAAGTCTCAACAAAAAGAACTCCTGGTTCAGTATAATCATTTCTACTCAGTCAACTAAATAGGGGGTGATGACAACACAAAGGTTTTTTTTCTTCACATTTTTATCTTAATATAACTCATCTGCTTTTAAGTGTAGAAAATGTGACTCTTTTCCATAACATTTTATGAGTTTCTAACATCTAAAAAGTGTTTTTTGTATTAATTCATCCTCTTTGTTTTTATTTCAGTTCCTCTAATACTATTAGGAGTATAGGTTGAATTTTGTGCAACAAATTTGTTGCTCGTTTTTAGAAAACAATGGAAGTTTTAACAGGACAGTCATGAGTAAAAACAGGTGAATGTGCCAAATTCTTAGTGCGGGTTCTTAGTTTAAGTGGGAAAAGTGGGCGTAGTGAACTTTCATATAATTATTTCTCCAAATCTCTCAAAGCCCACACATTTTAGGAAAACCTGCACTTTTCCTCAGTTAAAAGCCAGTTGTGTGGATGATAGGTACAAATGAAGGAGAAACGTTTGCTTTGTGACACATCAGTGTTTTTGTAGAAAGTAGAATAAGATGGGAATTTTTCTGCGTACTCTAAATGCAAAACATCCTCTCCCTCATGCAGTTATGATATATTATTCTTATCTAATAAACTGTCATGAATCCATCACAGCTAAATAAGCTTGGATTCCTAATGAAGGTGAACAATAAGTAAAATAATTTGTTCCTTTTGACAGTAACCCATTGCAGATATATTTTGAAATAAATGATTAAAAATAGAAATTAAATTCTATGATTTTCCCCTTTTAAATTTGGGTCCATGTTTTTATAATTTTCTCCTTAAAAATCTAAATATAAAGTCCGTTGATCAGCACCCCTGATTAAAATGCAGTGCAGTCATCTGCAGTCGCCTAAATGGATGCCTCAGAGATTTGTTAGAAAACATAGCAGGAATAAGGATTAGAAAAAGTTTAACAAAGGGTTAAAATCTGCTTTAAATTTGTAAAATAGTTGCATCCTGTAGGAATCTGTTCAGAGTTGAAGGGAAGAAAAATATAAAACAGTTCTGAGTAAAATCTGTTGTCACCATCAAGCAGGACAAACCTAAATATACAAATCAAACTATCATAGAATGGTTTAGACCAAAACATATTCATCCAGAAGAATGGTCAAGTCAAAGTCCAGTCATTAAAATAATTGAAAATATGACTTTCAAACTGTTGTTCTCCATCTAGTCTGAATGTCTTTGAGCTATTTTGCAAAGAAGAATGTGCAAAGATGGAAGAAAAAATCTGCAACTGTAATGCAGTAAGAACGATTTTAATGATTCAGTCCCTTCCTTTCCAGATAACAATTTATCATAACAAATTAAAATGCAAAAAATTAAGTTTGTAGTTGTAACATGAAAATAATAATTTAAGGGTTTGAATAGTTTAAAAATGTATATCCATAAAGTACAATTTTCCTCCACCTGCACACCTGATTCCTCCTCCAGTGATGATCTGTTTTCTGCATGCAGCTCCTCTCGTCTGTATTAACTTCCACATCCCTCCACCTCCTGATCCCCCATTCTTGTTTTTTTTTTTCTTCTTCTGCTCTTTCATCCATCAACGCAAAGCCGTTTCTAACCATGGTTGCTGTAGCCAGAAATCCGGTTTGTGCCAAAGCAGCTCCACCTTCCCACCAGTGCTGCTTACACATATAACATAGACAAACATGCATATGCAGGACAGCATGTATTCACTCAGGATTTTGTATGTGAGCGTGCGTGTGGGGGTGTGTGTGGGAGGGATTCTGGCTTAAAGACAAAAGAAGCTGCAACTGTTGTGGCTGTTATCAATGGAGTGAGGCAGATATATGTATAGCAGCAGAGACGGCAGGCAGGGTGTCGATCGCCACTGAGGGAAGATAGAGACCAGAGGGAAGTTGGTGAGGAGGGGGGGAGGCAGAGCTGAGAAAAAAGGAGAGAGAGGGAGAAAGAGAGAGGAGGCTGCAGAAGCATACAGATGAGAGTGGGAGTACTTGATAAAGAGAAATCTACAACACAGCAGCTCGCTCTCTCTCTTTCTCTCTGCGCGCGCACGCACACACACCAGCTCAGGGCGAGCGAGCGAGCGCAACAGCTGAAGTGAAAGCGGCGGCGGCGGTGGTTGCACTTTGCACGGCGACAGACTCGGATCTACACTTGGCCTGATCTCTGGCAGGATTTACCCCCGCAGGAACGGATACAACTTTCAGTTCCTCCCTCCGCCTCCCGTACTCCTCTGGCTGGATTCTGAGAACATCTGGACATCGGCGCTTTACCTGCTTGGCTTCCCTGCATGCTGACCCCATCAAACCCCATCATGCCCCTTGCCTAGCCTCTTCCCCCCCCCCCCTTTAACCCTCCCCCCTCTCTCCATCCCCCTCTGAATCCCCCTCCCCTGTAATCGTCCTCGCCAACAGACTCGTCCGAAAGCATGGCGGGCTCCTTCGACAGCCACTTTGCCCGCCATAACATGATGTGGCAGTGCCAGCTGTCTCAGCCGGACTGCCGCTGCTACCGCGTGGACGGCTACTCCCTACTGAAGCGTTTGCCCCTCCACCCCCTCATAGGTCCCCGCTGCCCGCTGCAGTCCGTCGGACAGTGGTTGGACTCCATCGGTCTGGTCCAGTACGAGAACCACCTGCTGGCCAACGGATTCGACAACGTCCAGTTCATGGTGAGTGTTTTTATGATTTAAATTTCATTTTGATGAATGGGGATCATCTTATTTTGATTGCATGTTTTTGTATCATCTGGATGTTTAGAACCGGTTATATTTCTTTCTTTTTGTGATTCTTTTCCTCTCTATTAGTCTGTCTTTTTTTGTAATCACTGCTGCCTCTCCCCACTGATGCCATGTGAAGTCCCTCCTACGCACAGAAATCCTTCAACATATCTTCACCAGCAGCTCTAACTGTACACATCACAGAATTGAGCCGCATTTATTGTAGTTTTTGCTGAGATTTTGTGCTTCCAACCACCTGTAGCCTGTGGGTACGAGAGTGGACTGATCCTCTCGGTTTGCTCCGGAGATCCCGTCTTGTGTCGTAGGAAAGAATCTCGTTTGGGTCACTTTTCATTAGAAAATAATGTGCATCAGTGGGGGAGGCGGAACAATGAAGTAGGAAATGAGGAGAAATGGGGAGGGCTGGGGAGATGCGATGAAGTTAAATTGGGAGAAACTGCAGCAAAGGCAGAAAGACACAAAGTGCAGGGATGCTGACTGTATGAGTTTCACCGGAGATTGGCCCCGCCGCGGTGGAGCCAACTTTAAAAATTCAACAAGTTTGACTTTTTTATTTCCGTTTGATGTAAACTAATTCCCAGTTGTTGTTTCTATTATGAGAACAAACAAAAAGTATCAGGAGGAATCTGTGCAGACATTTTTGTATGTGTGTTCTGGTCCTCCACTCTGAGTGACCTGCATCTGTTACTGTGGCAACTGCATAAAATCCAACTTTCTCTATTGCTCTGTGCTTTCCCCACATCTGTTTGTTTTAGCTCCAATCAACAAGAGACTGTTGATTGGATATAATTTTCTTATGTTATATATGCATTTCAGACTTTTAGCTTCCTCTTCCTCTCATGTTTTTATCATTAAAAATATCTAGAGACAAAAATAACAAAAATCTGAACTTGAACTCTCCACTTTTGGAGTAATTTACAATCATATTTTGTAACTTGTCTTGCAGACTTCTAGCCTTTCTGCTACAGGTGGTCATGAAGTTTTAGACTCAAGCAGTGAGAGATTAGTCAATATAAAATAACACTTAACTTTTTTCTAAATAAGACAAAATAATTTTCGAACTGTCTGTAGCATCTATTATTAATATGCATGACTAGCATGGTTACTATGAACAGCAATCTTTGATTTGAATTCGCTTTGGAATAAAAACCTTTACCTTTAAGTTAGAGACAGCAGAGCTTAGTAACATTTACTAATAAAAATCACAGTGATCTTTGCTGCTGCTTGAGTAACTTTACTATTCTACATCTATGATTTGTTGCAATGGCAAAATGTTTTTGAACTGTTTGTGCATTAACATGAAAACTTAATTTTAAGAGACCCTAAAAATTTCTTACATGGATTTTAGTGGAAACTTTGCCATCATATACTAATTATTAGTGATTAAATGGCTCTGAAACTTTAAAATGTCTAGACTTCTTCTCTTTCAATATATTTATTTTAGGTGGCCTATATTTTGTAAAGAAAAAACGTTACATTTGTCTCAAGTTCTTTAAATTATGCCTCTCAATTAGAAAAATGTGTTTGAAAAATAGTGGAAATGTCACCATGTTGACCGGAGACCTTTACCAAAAATGTCTCCAAAAATTAGATTCAATTGTAATTCAAGAACATGGAGCTCAGTTTGTTTTTAAAAAAATATTTTCTAGTTAATTCAGAGTTCATTTTTAACTGTTGTTGTGTAAGTGTGTTCGTTTAAAACCTATGGATAATAACACAATGTCTTCAAGATATTTTAGCTGTTTTTTGTGGTGTTACTATAGCTTAATCTGATTCTTTAGAACACGTGTCAAACTCAAGGCCCGAGGGCCAAATGTGGCCCTCCGTAGCTTTTTATGTGGCCCTCTAGACTCCAAATTACACCAACAAATCCCTCCAGATTTTTAATAAATCTGCGAAATTCACACAAAATAAACACATTTCCACCTTTTTTTTTAGATTTTTATGCAAATTTTTCTCAAAATTGGCCAAAAACTTTTGGTTTAAGTGACTGCTGCCTCTTTGATGTCAAGTTATAGTCCCTGATCAATACTGCGATTAATAAAAACCCACGTTTAACATCATACGTTATCACAAATATCATAGAAATGCCTTACAAATATTTCTAAATTAGCGCCACAAAATCTATAATTTTGATCCCAAAAAATACCCCCACAAAAACAATCACAAAGTCCTGAATGTGAAAAGATGTTCAATATTATTTCATTTTAAGAAATGTTTACTGAGTTCTGAAACAAGCCGCTATTTATTGATATTTTAACAGTTGAATTGGTTTTATCAATACAATCTGGCACAACTGGCCCTTTAAGAACATCCAGATTTTTGATATGGCCCAAAATGAAAATGAGTTTGACATTCCTGCTTTAGAAGGTCTTATTAGGAAGACGGAATAATCACTCCAGCTGCTATTAACATCACACTGGAATGTATTTTCATTCAAGACTCCATTTAACCCCCATTGATTTGAATATTTGTATATATGACTCATTCGCTCCCTAATATGCAGCAGATGACAGACATTATTTGTAGATTATGGAGATTTGGGGATTTTTTTCACCTCCTGTTGTTGCTTCTTAGGTCTAGAAGCAACACTGTAATAGGTTTATTACAGTAGATATAGTGACTTCAAAGATTTCCTCCTGAGTGGCACTGCTTTTGGGATTAAAGGTTTTCTTGCTGGAAAGCCTTTTTGTCCTTTTCATGACTAAACATGCCAAACAAACCTATTCTGTCGCTTAAATTCAAAATTACTCCCTAATTTGCACTGCAGTGATATCTCAGTAATTCAGAACACCCTTTATTATTGAGTGCAGCTCCTTTTAAGTGAGCTTAGGGTCAAATTCATTTTGTCGCAACACAGTGCTGGGAATTTAAGATAAACGCTAAGTTCAAACCACAAAAGTCAACAGATTTAAAAGTCCGAGCTGCTCGTCCTCTGTTTCAGGGACAGTTCAAGTTCATCTGTAGACCTGATTGCTTTTGCAAATGAATTTGACCTCGGTTTTCATCTGTGTCTCTGTATGAATAGAAAGTATGTTGTGCAGGAGAGCACATGTAAATGAGCACAGCGATCCAATCTACCATTACTGTCTTCTGCTAAAGGGGGCCGTTAAAGTGGGCGTGTCCGAGTGCTTGGACCGGCCAGTGAGGCTGGATTGATGGTCAAATAAAAAAGGAGTGGACAGTATTGACTGCATTTCTCCTGAAGGACACGAGATAATGGCCAATCTGAAATGATGTCACTGTAGAAACTCCTGACATCAACCAACAGAACGTTGTGTGTAAAAATCAGATATACGAAAACACTTAAAAAGCTTTTTGTTTGGCTTTACCAATTTAAATGCCCATCTTGTACACACTCTTTGCTACTTCATTCCATTGTGGTTCTATAAATACTTATTTATTTCCTTTAATGGATCAATTTGCTCTCAAAAATTTATAGGAAGGCTTATAAAAATGTTCATGTGTGTTGTATATCTTCCCATCAAGCTGCTATCAAATAAAGGCAACTAATGCCATAAAAACCTTTTTTTTATTATTATTTTTTTTATTTTCTGAGAGCTGCATATATTATCAACTGATCCTTGCTTGAAATGGGACATATTATGCAATTTTTTTAAATTTTTTTTAGCCCTTTGATACATTTTGAGTCTCTAGGAGTGCAGAAAACTTTAATTTAGTCTCTTCTGGTAAGAAGAGACTAATGGAATATAAATCTATTTATATTCCAAATGGAATATAAATAGATTTATTTATATTCCATTTGGATCATATTTCTCAATGCACTTAGTTTTTAAATTTTTTTGAACAATTCATAACTCAATCCCACACTGTCAAAACCCCTTCAAACTGGAAATGTACCCCAAAAGAAAGCAAGAAGCATATTTAGGTAAAAAGAACTGGAACTGGTTGTTTTGTATATGTAACATGTAAAAAGTGAACCATAAGAATAGCTAATCATTTTGGATACCATAAACATAAATACTCTATTCTTAAACTACAAACCTTAACATTTAAAGTTTAAATGCAATTAAAGACTAAAAGAAAAGCCAATATACACATGCTTGTTTTACATAAATCTAATTTACAACATAAATGTTATGATGCTCAAACCAAACTTAAAACTTTGTGGATTTTAATCTCTTCCAATTCTTAGAAAGAATCAAAGAAAATAGAACTAAATTTAAAAGAAAATTATATAAATGAAAAATTAAATCTTGCTGTAAATTTGATGTGATGAAAAAGAAAACCTTACTAAATATTGCATTTGCATTATTTTATCACAGTCCCTGATTTATTATTTTATTGCTTTTCTAAATTATCCTTCATTAAAAAAAATATGGCTGCTGACTTAAAGGGGGTGAATATTAATGTAGTCATTTGTGTTATGTTATATATTTTTGTTTAACTGTCATTATTTTGTAGAAATGTTTTCATTTTTCATTATAGGTTTTTTTGTATTTTTATAAAAGCCAAATTTTGTTGATCATCATTGCTCTAAAGATATTAAAACAACCAAAGAAGTGAGTACTTTTTACAGTGCTATATTTGGTTAAAGAAACTTCATTTTGTAATCAAGGCAGACATGCTTGACAGGAGAAATGGAATAAATAAACCAGAAGAAAAAACAACCCTGCATTTGATGATGATGATAGAAGTCATCATTTTCCTTTGTTTTAGCGTTCTGCAAATGTGCCTGATTTTAAATCACTGTTATCAGAGAATTTGTTGACCTAAAATTAGAAGGAAAATCTGATCTAGCAGCATGTTTTCCACTCCTGAGAACTACTCCAGGAATGGACGGAGATAATGTGAAGGCAGAGGAGCAAAGTGGACAAAATAAGTTTGATAAGGAAAGGAAACCCTCAGTATCTTCATCTCTCCGCATCAGGACCCCAGCAGGGAGCAATTAGTCATGCCTTTGAAGATCCACACTCAACCGCAGCACCCCGGTTCCCAACAATTTACTCTGCTCTCGCTCCGAGAGTCATTACTCTGCTGTGAAGTTGTAGCACGGTGACTCCACCTCTATTAATCAGCCTGGGAGCTGATCTGTGAGCTGCTCTCCTCTTACAGAGAAGCAGGCTCGCAATGGGCAGGAGCAGAAAGCCAGCGCAATGAGTTCAGCTGCAAAATGAGCCCAATCAGCTGTTGCCGTTGGTTACTTAGTTCGGTTTCAGACTAGGGGAGCCCTGGAGATCAATTTGGATTTATTTTTTCCCTGAGAACGTACCTTGGCTTTAAGGGATCATTGATGTGTGCAAATGTTTTAAACCTTCAGCAGAAAAGTTTCAGATGACTATCTAACGTCGCAGTGACGTGAAATAAAACAGTAATGTCGCATGGAAAGTTTTGGAAAAAATGTCGCACCTCTTCATTACTCTCTAGTTCTACTAGTCCAACAAATGGTTGGTTGAAAAAGTTGCATCAGGTATTTGGTGTAAAATGTGTTGCTAAGTGGTGGAAAAACCGAAAAAAATCTACTGATTTTTAAATAGATAATTTAGTTTTCTGTTTGCTTCAGAAGACCAAATTCACAGAATTTCTCATCTTGGGGCCAAATCACAGCTTTTTTAATTTTTTATTGCAGAAACGAGTGGTGCTATGATCCATCTCTTTTTCCAGAATATTACTACTGTTTCTACTACAAGTGGCATCAGGTGACTGTTTCTGGAGGTTACTGTTTAAAAATACATACATATTTACCTTTAAATACATAAACTCCAAACTTTGCATGTTTTATAGTAGTAAAATCTTAAAACATTCATATATATATTGAACTGTTGAAATGCTAAACCACAATTTGCATGAGAATTTTTTCGTTTTTCTTTAGGTAGAAATATATGTTGTATATTCTGATTGGTTTGATGTTATGTTTGTTTGTCTGCTGATTTTTTTTTATTATTATTATTTTTGGTGACGTTGACATCATCCTTGTCTAAAAGATCATTATTCCACATATACAGCTTGCAGTCTCCTGATGTAACTTCAGAGTTTTGCTTGTTCTTTTTTGACCTTTTTGTTTTTACACAGAGTCCAAAACTTCTGCTCTCAGATGGTGTCATCTGTTTTCTTGATGTTGAAAGCTTGTCAAACTATGCAGGTCTTGTTAAAGTAAACATGCAGCATTTACAGTTCTGCTCAGAAGTTTACATACACTGAGACTGTAACGTTGCCAAAATTTCACATGCTAAATATCTATCAATAAGCATTTTCCCATCAAGTTGTTCATCTTTTATACAAAGTCAAAAAAATTCTGAAAATGCCTGAGATTTAGAGTGACCTGTTTATTTCAAAAATAAACTTTAAGTGGATTTACTTTAAATGTTTTCTTCATGTTTTCAATGATTTTTGAAGTCAAATCTAATCATTGCATCCCTGACCAGTATGCGGACAGTTTAAGAGTTACTGGTGGGTGGATTCCCCTCAGGCTGCTCTCCGTTCCTCCCTGGATCATCATCGTCCTTTGTCCTGATGATGATTCTTTGCCAGATTGGTCTGTTCTGCTCCAGTCTGCGCTGAATCCTGTAATTATGAGTGTGAACCCCTCTCTGCCTCTCCAGAGGGGGCAGGACTGATAGGTCTCTCATGGCTTCCTGCTGCAGTAATTAAAGGTGAACGCTGCAGGAGACCCAAACAGGCTCTGGTGTTAGTCTGATTTAAATATAACATCAAATGTATCGTCATTCATTGTAATCTGGTTTATTTGGATCCATACTGTCTCAGAAAAGTGGACCTTAATGT
>CAEGAG010109230.1:0-33620 GCA_903067065.1 Brachyrhaphis terrabensis | reverse complement strand
TCTTTCCAAACAGTGCCTGTGACGCGGCAGTAACACAGCAGCAACACGGTAGCACAGCACTAACAGGGCTGGTTAAATAAAACATACCGGTGAGAGCCGTCTTCATCTTCCTCCTGAGCACTGAGACGTGCGTCTTCCTCTACACATACAGTATATTCCACCTGTCTCACTCTTACCTTTTCTGCTCGAGCGCCCCTGGTGGCCATTAGAAAAAATACATAAATAAGCAGCATCTTTGTATAAGCCGCAGGGTTGAAAGCGTGTGACAAAAGTCGCGGCTTATAGTCCGGAAATTACGGTACTAACAAAGTGCATGTTTGTTGTTGAGGGTTTGTTTTGAGTTTTGTAAAATCAGATAGATGTTAGACATGTGCCTTTATGCATTCATAGGGATAATCGGGTAGTTTCTACCACCTCTGTAAAGAGGCCATTGGCATTCATGTCATTTACGGCCAACTTTTTGTTTTAATTGTAGACGTAAAATAAAGTTGCCGTGAATTAGGTTTATGTTTAATAATGCTTAGATATAAAACTGTAGCCGAACCTAATAGGAAGGTCAGATCTCTAAGAAACCTGGAAATCTGTATCAGCCTAACGTCAGATTGGTGCATCTCTAATCTACACAGACTTTTTACTCACCGGACCTTACCTCCAAAAATCAGTAGAAATAAGACAGAAATGTGCTTGATGTTTATGCATTCCATCTATTGGAGGTGGACGTCCACAGGCAGCTGAGTAATACAACTCTGGGGTGCAGAAAATGTAAAAAAAAAAAAAAAAAACATTCTTTGCATTATAGAGTGTTTATAGCCAAGTGATATTGGTAAATCACCACTTGAGTAAACCTATACTTAAATGTTCCATTTCATGTTACATTCACGCACAATTAAAAAGAACACTTCATCATATTTCTTTTTTTTTCCCTCTCTTTTACTTTTTCAGCCTACCCGTTAAGCGTATTCTCAACAAGCCACAGATTTTCCGCAGCGACCTTCGCACTGATGTGAACGCCGGCCAGCTGCGGGCCGGACGATCGCTGCAGACCAAAGTGCAGAGAAGCAGACACAAGAATCTCTACGATGTAAACCATCAGCTTAAGGTGAGATCAACAGCAGGCTGTTCAGGATATGAAGACAACAACCTTCCAGAAACTAACATTAAATAAGTTATCAAGATAATTTTTGTGTTGTCAATTTTCAACAGGGTTTTTCCCCTTTTATTGAAAAGTTAAATGCTTTTGTTCATACAAAGCTTGGTAGCCCTTACATGTTTAGACTTTGCATTTTGCATGGACTGCAACATGGACAGTCCATGTTGCTTTTTACCAGTTCTGAGCTAATGGCTCTGCGGGATATCTTCTGATTCCTGAGGGAAACGAGCTTAATGTGTTTTTATCTGCTGCATTAGGTTTCCTTGGAAATCTTCCAGCTTCTTTGTGATTGTGAAGTTTGAATAACACACCTTGAGATTTTGGTCTGCTTTAAAATCTTCTGTCTGTGAGAGCGAAGCCACCAAATTTAATGCACCTGAGACCTTGCAACACTACAGAGTCACATGATATTAGCAAAAATAGCTAAGTGGACACAATTTGGACAATTTCACTTAGTCGCATACTGACTTTTGTTGCCAGCTTATTAGACATTATTTGGCTGTGTGTTCAGTTATTGTAAGGGAATGACAAATTTACACAGTAATACAAGCTGCATGTTGACTGTTTTACATTTTATCAAAGTGTCATAGCCTCCATGTTGTCCAATAAAAATGTATAATAATAAAACATTTACAAAAATGTGAGGGGTTTTCTCACATTTGTGAGATACTGTGATTACCTTGACTTTGATCTTGTTGCCATGGTAATTGACCTGCTTGGGAGCAGAGTTTTTTTTTTCTCTTCCTCATTCAGTTGTAAACCTAATAATCAGCTTTTGCTGCCTCAACAAGTGTGGAGTATTGATGATCTTTAGCACCTGTGTGGTGTAATCGATGATCATTCACTTTGTGATAAACCTGCATGATTTTGTGCAACTGCAACTATGGGAACTAAAGGCGGATTAAAAGTGTAATAACTCTAAATATGTAGATTTTTCTATTGTTTTCTTGCTTTGCATAGCAATATTAAGTTTTTTTTTAATGCTTATAAAACAACCTCTTCAGTTTTTAATCAACTTCACCACAATTAAGTTGCTAATGACAACGCAAACAATAGAACAGTGATTTTACCAAATACACATGCACTTTTTAAGCTGTTGTTTTTGTTTTATTTATGTGATGTTGTCTCTTCTGCAGGTCAAGCCTGATTTAAACACAACACTCCCAGTTCGACAGACTGCTTCCATCTTCAAACAGCCAGTGACTAAGATAACTAATCATCCCAACAACAAGGTGAAAACAGACCCTCAGAAAGCAGTGGACCAACCAAAGCAAGTGAGTTGGAGGAAGGAGAAAAAGTCAGGGCATTGTTTTATGTTTCCCTGAATAAGGAGCATATTGGCCTCCAGCTAAAAGTCTAACATCTGTCTCTCTGGTCAGCTGTTCTGGGAGCGGAAGCTGAGTGGGTTAAATGCATTCGACATAGCAGAAGAGCTGGTGAAAACTATGGACCTTCCCAAAGGCTTGCAGGGTGAGGACAGGACTTCCAAGATGCAAAGAAGGTTAAGTTCAAAATTAGCATTTTCTGCAGCTTCACTTGACCCTTCCTTTTTTTTTCTTTTTTGTTTTCCTCAGGCGTCGGGCCGGTGTGTTCTGATAAAACGCTCCTGTCTGCCATTGCCAGTGCGCTGCACACCAGCCCAGCGCCCATCACTGGCCAGCTCACAGCTGCGGTGGAGAAAAACCCGGGAGTCTGGCTGAACACGGCCCAGCCTCTCTGCAAGGCCTTTGTGGTGACTGATGATGACATCAGGTAGGATCAATTAGAGCTAAAAGTACAGAGCATTTGTGTGAACCCATTATTTCTAGCTTCCTTTATAGAAAATAGTTTCATCAAATGAACAACCAGCTTTTTTTAAAGAGATTATTCGGAGTGTAAAAGGTGATTCTTGTGATTGTATTAGTGCTTCCAAGGGTTGTCCGTTTACTCTGGGGTCAGAGGGTGAAAACTGTTACAACTTCTAACTAATTTATTATTACAAGATATGTGTAAAATTAGGCTTCCTATTAAATATAGAGCTCTGTCAAAAAAAAGTGTCCTCGTATGAATGGCTAATAGTTTCTTGGGGAAAATAAAGTGACTTAATTGCAGGTTTAAACTGAATTTCTTTGGTTTTACTCATGAAATAAAAGTGATCAATAGAAGGGTGTTTTCTAACTAGGGTTGCCATGGTGATCACATTTCTAACTGAAAATTGATATTAAAACAATACACTTAAGTATAATCAACCCTGGCAACATTTTTAAAGGCATTCTTTTTAACAAAATAATAATAAAAAAAATCAGTTATACTGACAATATTTTTCTTATTTTAACCGGGATAAAAGCCGTCGAGTGTTTCTTTTCCTAATAGAAGACCATTAGAAAAAAGAAAATCCTAATTTAAAAAAACTGTTGAGTGGATAACACTCAACAAAAAACTTTTTTAAATTGGATTTAGTTGTGCAATTAAATGAAAAATTTATATTTTTACTGCTTTCACAAAGATCATGTTCATCCAGATGTTTTTAGCTGTTTAGTTTCTGTGTTTCCGGTCATTTTGCTTCTTTTTCTCCGTGATTCTCATCTGGGTAGGTTGCTGTGTGTTTGTGGTCTGACTAGGTTCTGTTCATGTTATTCTCTTCAGTCTAGATTCAACTTTCATTTGCTTTTACTCATTTTATCATAATTATCATAATTGGCCTCAATAACCCCTTAACTGCTTCTGGAGTTTGGCTCCACCACTATTGCAGCTCAGTTATATTGGATGATGAGTCCATGAACAGATTTTTTCAAGTCTTGCCATAGATTGTGGAGTATTTTTAGGCCTGGGCTTTGACTGGGCCACAAATATGCTTTGATCTAAATCATCCCATTGTAGCTCCAGCTTGTTATCCTGCTAGAAGATAAACTGCCAGTCTAGAGCGGGCCTGCCTTTTGCAGTCTCTAGAAGATTTTCTTCAACCATTTAGCTTTATCCATCCTAAAGCTAAATGGTTGAAGCTCATCAGCTTCCTTGACCCTGCTGAATAAATCAACCCCACAGCTTGATGCTGCCGGGACCATGTTTCTCTGTAGTGATGGTGTGTTCAGAGGGATGTGCAGAGTTTGTTTCTGCCATTCATTTCTAGCATGAAATGAATGAGACAAAAATTAGATTTTCGTCTCATTTTGCCAGATCACCCTGTTAAGCATGTTTGCTATGCCTCCTACATGTTTTGTAGCAAACTGCAAATATGACTACTTCTGGCTTTTTTTGAAGATTTTTTTGAGAGCCATATTTAATTTTCCTTTGACTCACAATTATGTGCTACTTTATGTTGATCTTTCGAATAAAATCCCACTAAAATACTTTGAAGTGTGGAGTGACAACTTGGCAAAACGTGAAAAGGCTCAACTTGAGGACTCAACTCAAACTGAAGAGTTTAGGGTTCTTGATGCCTTGCCTCTGAGTGATGATGGGGTGGAGGAGGCACATGATTAGATGAATTGGAGTTTGTCTGCAATAATATGGACGCTTCTCTGGTCTATTGTGGTGAAGAAGGAGCTAAAAAAAACAATAAAAACTCTTAAATTTACAAGTATACATTGCGACTCCGGTCAAGCGACTTTAATCATGACCAAAATTAATCGTGCATTAAAAATTAAGGCACAGATTTGTATGTAAACCTCGTTTGCACTGAGGAATGTAGTTATTTCTCTCTTTGTTTCAGCTGTGGGGCTAGTCTCCCGTTTCTTAGAAAAGTTGTCCCTGAACACGGCTCCACTCTCTCTCCCCTCCTGTCCACCTCTCCTCCCAATCGGCTCTGAGCGCTGCGCTCAGAGCAGCTGTGAGTCTCGCTCACAGATGACAGGCAGAGAAACGGGAAGAACCCCAGAATTATTTAGCTGCTGTAAACAAACCATAGTAAAACATCATTTTATATGCAGCTTTTCACTTCTGAGGCAACTCCAATGATTTCTGTTTTTAACCAGCTCTTCTTAGTAAATTTTCCTCAGGAAAGAAAACCTTGTCACGATTTCATGGATCCATTTCCTCCATAAGAGCTTTTTGATGTGTTTAGGGGTTTCCATCAAGCAAATGGAGGAACTGCCCAAAAATAAGTCTTATTAACAGCCCTTTATGGGACGACTTCTAGTTCTGTATTACACTCTGTGTTGCTGCAGTTTGTGCATTGTTCTTTATTTCCTTTTTATAATCCCATTTAAAATGTGTTGCATTTGTTAATTTTCTTTCACAACAGGAGGAAAATGAACTGTACAAAATAACTACTGCTGCGGAGTTATCTTGTGCAGGAGTACTTCTGACAAATGTTTTAGAGAAAGTACCTTTTATAGATTTTTCTGTAAAATAGTCTTTATTATTATCATTTCTGGTATTGTTGTGATTATTAAAGAAACATTAATTTGCATAAAACAAGTAAATCCACTTCAATGCATATAAGAACATTCATATTTTATTATTTTTCTAAGAATACTATAAGCATTCTGCTAAGGTACATTAAAAGAAATTTTAAAATGCAGTTATTTTCGATTAATCACAAGATAACTATGGACAATGTGTGATTAATCAGTCAACAGATATTTATATACAGATGGATGTTTTATGGTGGATTGAAAGTATTTACATTTTGCCAGTCTCTGACAGTGTTGGGGGGTGGGGGGCGTGTAACTTTAGAGCCACAACATGTCATCTTTGACATTGTGTGTGTTTCTGTGTGCAGGAGGCAGGAGGACCTGGTCCAGAATGTGAGGAGACGACTTGAAGAGGCCCTGATGGCCGACTCTCTTGCTCACATAGAGGATGTTGTTGCAGATGCAGCAGACGACAAAGTGGAGAAGAAGACCGAGCCGCTGGAGAATGAGGAGTTATAGCCGAGGTAGACGGAAACACAGAATGAGAGCTGTTTGCTTCATATAGTTTACAGAAATATAAACTATATTGCCTTCCTGAATGAGTAACACATTTCTTTCTCATCTCTTTTCAGGTTTGCTGATAGACTCATATACTAAAAAAGAAAAAGACTCCATTTTGTTTTGAATGCAGAAAAAAAAAAGAAAAGAGATCTTTAAATTTTCCCTAACCCAAACAAAGACTGTCATCTTTATTGTTTTATATTTTTACACTTGGTAGTGTAATCCTAAAAGGGTGCTTTTTATTTTTTGTTTTACCTCTACTAATGTAAGGCAGCTGTGGAAGGTGCTCAATACAATGCAGTGTTACATTTAGTTTCCAGCTGTTTAACCTCAGTGTTAAAGTTACAAACCTCACATATGTGAATTTGCGTGTTTTTATAATGTCGATGTGGGTTCTGCAAAGGCTGTATATTTTTAACCGTTCTCCCAGATTGCGTTGCTTTATATTTTACTGATACTGTAGGTGGTTTGTTATACGGTGTGTTCCTGAAAGCATAGAAAAGCTGCAGTATTTTTATACGAACACAGCACTCCTGTGGCTGTCAGTAAAAGACTGTCTTCTTCAGGTTTTACGGTTAGTTTTGTTCATGATACTAAGCCTGAGTCATCATATTTGCATTGTTTGCGTTCTTTTGCCAACAACATTAAAGTTTAGAGAGTAACGTTAAAGATTCGGAAAGACAAGTGAAATTGTACAACACCGATGTACTGTTCATCCTTATGCTATTTTTGTTTGTGAAATAAATGCAGCTTCTTTATAACTCATGACTTGTCACCTTGCAACCACAGGCTTATGATTTTATTTTTTTTTTACATGTTGGGTCAGACCACTCCTCTGAAAAGGCCAGATTTGTCTAATATCTAATCACCTCAGCTGTGGCTCTCTGCAGCTCCTCCAGTTGCCATGGGCTTCCAAGTTATTTCTTTGATTAAATTCAACACATACAGTAATGCAAAGAGTAATAATGTTCAATTAATACTTTTTGTTTTCCTTTTTCAGATTTTCATACTTTCAAGGGATGTGAATACTTCCACAAGGCACTGTCATTATTTTTTAATTACATGTCAGAATAATAATAATAATATATGTATTTAGAGTGTTTTAACCAATAATTGATCAGGAATCCAAAATCCTCAATCTGTGCCTTCTCTATAAACTATAACTGGGGATTCACTACAATATATCCTGTGGAAGGTAATTGTTGATGTGTTGAAATGTTGCATTTAATGTGTTTTTGCAACAAACTCCAGTACAGCACTTAACAAATTATGAAATAAGATGTATCAATCGAACAGAAGTAGCTGAAAGAGATGTTATCAACAATACCTTTACTGTATGAGACAGTATATTTAAGACCTTTTACCCAGAACCCCCTCTCCTTCCTGTTTCACCTTAAGTGAGGTCATCAACCAAAAAAAAAAAAGAAAAGTGGGATTGAGTTCCTTTATATCAGGGTGTAGAGGAACGCCCTCTGCTGCTGGTGCATCCTTTATCACAATTTAGCTCAAGTGTTTTATTTCAATTGCTATTTTTGATTTAATTGTTAAAGGCGTTGAGATATATGAATCATAGAATTCATTTATGAGTCGTGTGATTTCAACGCATACATGGGCTTGTATTTAAGACGTATTTTTTTAAAAATGTATATTATACATAAATGGTCTCTTCGGTGTGTTTTAAGGTCAGCAATCAGACATTGCCAAGTTTATGCCTCTTGCTATAAAATAAGCTATGAAGCAAACAATACCACTGAGCATGAGCATCACTCGGGGTGTAATTGGACCACCCCAAACACCTCATTGGTAGCCATGATGAACACACCCAACCATGACCATATACTTTTATTTCAATCTATTCATTTTCTGATCTGCCTGCGCCGCAACCGGACGCGTAAAACCCAAATTCCCTAACAAATTAAACCAGAGTGTCGCATATCGGGAGCCGGAGCGGCAGCGAGCGGCGCATCGATGCTGCATGTGGCCTCTGAACCCATTGTTGTGTCGCGGCTGACGTCAGTGCCGTGTGTGCGGCAGACGGAGCGGCGTACGCCTGGTGAGACAAAGGCGGCGGAGCGAGCGGGGTCAGGCGGCAGCACCGAGCGGAGCAGAGAATCACTGGTTTATAACTCAAAGGGAACTCCCAGCCTCGGGTTTCAGCCACGCTTCTCACTGACGAGACGGAGAATGAAGACTCAGCGGCCCTCCTAGGAGCGCGCTGTGGCCGTCCGGGAAGACAAAACAACATCGGCGCCTCTTTTTTTGCTTTTTAACGTTTTTTCCCCCTTCTCCAACGCCCCCCATTTAGCTCGGCTAGTTAGCTGTCGCGCTAAGCTCATTGCGCTGCACTGATCTCCTCCTCCTTTCTTGCTGCTTCTCGTCTCTCCCTCAAGACTGAACGACAGGCGAAGAAAGGATATCAGCGGTCAGATAAAGTAAGTTTGTGATGTTTCCGCGCTTGTTTAATTTTAAAAAACAACACGGCTCTTTTTTATATTGAACACAAGTTCGACTGGCAGAGCGGAGCTAAAGCAGCTAGCCGCGGTGCTCCCAAACAAAGGGGTCGACAACGTGACTGTGAGCCGACTGTGGAGCTAGCTTGTTAGCTCTCTTCTTCATGCTAAAAACAGCGTCTGTTCATTCTCTGCTTTTTATTTTAACCGTTCTGACTCGTGCGTTAGCGACGGACGACACGGCTATAATTCCTGGTTTCGTTAATGTTGAGAAATACTTTAATTGACTTGTGTTGGGACAAGACAACAAGCAGCCTGCTGGATGGGCTCAGTTGTCAGACAAGCTGCCACAACAGACAAAGCAAGCCGCTCAAATCAACACTGGTAGAGCTCGCTGCTGTTGATTGGTACTCCCCTCCACTCGTGTTTTACATATTTATTGTAAACTCTTTATTCCCCCCACACCCCCTTTAATGCATTTTCTTTTGTGTGTGTGTTTTTTTTTTCAGCTGAAGGTGAGGTCGCTCCTAACAAACTGGCATCCGTGATCTGATGTGAGATCCACGGAGAGACTATGCCTAGCCCTTTATTTCACCCCGAGATAATGGACCACGACGTGGTGATCAGCAGCCAGCACAGCGGCGTGGCTCTGCCCCGGGAGACGGACCAGGACTCCCGGGATGAGGACCACCAAGAAGTTCTCCGTTTCGCCCTGGACCAGCTGTCACTCATGGCCATGGATAAAGTGGACTGTGGGGGCGGTGGAGGCAACGGGCTCGTGGACACTCTGGACGGGACCCAGGGTCCGGGCTCTGAGAGCTGCAACGGCGTGGGCGGAGGGGGCTACGTGGATTTGCAGATGCTGGAGCATCCCAGCGGATCCCGGGACTCGCCGACGTCCTGCTCTCCGTCTCCGGAGTACTACGGCTCGGGCGGGTACCACATGGCCGGGTCCCAGTCCATGCTCCACGGGGAACAAAGCTCCGTCCTCTGCAACAGGAAAAGAAGCGTGAACATGACTGAATGTGTGCCTGTCCCCAGCTCCGAGCATGTCGCTGAAATAGTGGGGAGACAAGGTAAGAATGCTGATTGGTAATTATAATTATTGCGTGTTTTTGTTTGTGTTTGTGTTGGAGTCTGGCTTGCTCTTTGTTTGGGTGGCTGTCTGGTGAGAGGGGGGCTCCCTGAACTTAAACCCCCTCAGAGCTTTAAGCATGCTGCTCCCATCGCCTTGTTTTGGTTTTTAATAGCGAGCATAATGCGGACTCTGGCTAAAAAAAGGAAAAAGAGGCACATCTGGGCTGTTTTCCGCCGTTATTTTTCCTCAATATTTTGACAATAATCTGACAAGAGAGTGGGAGAGTGAGGGTGGCTGATGAGGAGGATGGAGGGGGAGGGGTGGAAGAGGGTCAGACAAAGCGGCAGATTGTCGGGAGTCTGGACGTGTCTAGAAGCCTGCACCAAACAAAGAAAACGTAGCGAAACCCCGCTTCGCTTGTGCGCGGCGCATAAAAAGCGACCGCTTTTATCGCAGACATCGCACCTCGAACGCGAAAACCGTGTCCGTGTCGTCTTGTTATCGCGATTTCTGCGCGGATTTGAAGCTCAAACGGGGGCAATGCAGGCGCACAAACACGGGACTGGGCGGTGTAAACGCCCTGCACCCAGCGCTGTCTGCCGATGCTGCGAGCCGAGTCCCCCTTTTCCCCCCCACAAGCAAAGCATTTCTTTACGGCTTTTAATCAACATGTAACCTGAAGTGAGGCTGGACGTGTGTTTCGGGCTCAGTATTTTCGTCGCAGCCGCGCCAGCGGTACGGCATTGTTCTCTTTGTTTGAAAAAGCCATGCTTTCTGCTTCCCAGAATGACATCACGCTCCGCGCGTCCCATTGGTCGCCGACAGTGAAGCCCTCGCATTTAAAGGCATAGCGCAGCGGCAGAGCCGCGGAGGCCAACATTACATGACAGACACTGCTGCAGCTACCCTCTTTTACGCTTTGCCTCACTTACAGCTAGAATACCTGCTGCCATGATCGCCCTTGCGCCATTTGAATGTCAGTAATGGCCGGTTTTAGACAGCGCAGGATATAAACAAGGCAGACGGCAGGTAGTCTTGATTGAAGTTGAGTCTCCAATCAAACAATCGGAAGTCGAGCATTTTCCACATGAATGGGGGGAAAAAGAAGGCATGTGTTTGTGTTTATATAAGCCATTAATGCAGTGAGAGCAAGTCAATTTAAACGCGGCCTTATTAGCATCACTGTTGCTACTGATTTGACTATTTTTAATGACTAGCAGTATTGTTTTTTGCAGGCATATTTTAGAGAGGTGTTGTTTTCTAGTAGCACTAGTGTATTATACAGCCTCATCAACTCGTTCAGCGCTGTTATATTAGAAAATGTATATATATTTTTAAAATTATTGCAAGTAAGCAATTTAAATTTTAAGCTCTTTGCTTTTATTGAGCAATTGTAGACATGGACCTGAAAAAAATGCATGTTATTATAATCTTTGTTTAAAAAAACACAAGTTATTAATGCTTGTGTTTTTTACAGTGTGTTTATGTTGTGATGTATTTGCTTTCACTGATGTAATTGAGGATGGCTTCAGGCTAAATTGCCAGTTAAAATTGTATCATCCTTCTGAAGATGCTAATTAATGTGCCTCATTGTACTGTCTCTCTTTAACCTATTTTTTTTAGGAAATCAGACAAATTACCCTTTCAACACTGCTAGGCCTTTGTTTTCTCACTGTTTTGGTATTTGACAGAAAAAATCTGTCTGTAGTGTTTAGATTTGCAATAAACTCCATGCTCGTGGAAATGAAAGTAGCCTAATGTTGACATCTGTTGAATTTTGAAGAACTCATAAATGCCTGAATCACATTGATTGCATTAGGGCAACTTGTTTTGGTTTCATTGAGCTTTTTTTTTTTTTTTATTATTCATGTGTGCACAGATATTTGACATAATTGTATAAAATGATCCTTTTAGATTGTGATTGAGACTCTAATCCCTGTTTCAGCAAGTACTTCATGTCATTTGTTACATTAGGCTGTTTTGTTATTTACATATGTAAAAGATACATTAGGTCAAAGAGAAATGTGGGTCTAAAACAAGTTTGTGTGGCTCTTACTTTTCCAGGTTGTAAGATCAAGGCCCTGCGTGCCAAAACAAACACCTACATAAAGACTCCAGTCAGAGGAGAGGATCCGGTCTTCATCGTGACGGGGCGCAGGGAGGATGTGGAAATGGCCAAGCGTGAAATTGTATCTGCAGCCGAGCATTTCTCCATGATCCGGGCGTCTCGCTGCAAAGCTGGAGGGCCAGGCGGAGGAGGCTCTCTGCCCGGCCCTCCTCACCTACCGGGACAGACCACCATACAGGTACAGAATCCGTCTGGGGCTTGGAGAATAGAAATGGCTGAAATCAAGGTTGGAATAATGTCTTTCTTTATCAATCCAGGTGAGGGTCCCCTACAGAGTGGTTGGTTTAGTCGTGGGGCCGAAAGGAGCAACCATCAAGCGCATCCAGCAGCAGACTCACACCTACATCGTGACCCCCAGCCGAGAGAAAGACCCCGTCTTTGAGGTGACGGGAATGCCAGAGAATGTAGACAGAGCGAGAGAGGAGATCGAGACCCACATTACCCTCCGAACTGGAACCTTTGTTGACCTTCAGGGAGACAACGACTTCCACACCAATGGGACTGACGTTAGTCTAGAAGGCCTCGGCTCCCTCAGCGGGGGGCTCGGAGCGTCTCTCTGGTCCAGAGCTACAAGCCACCACCCTGCCCCTCCCCCACCCCCTCCCTCCCCACCGCCATCTCTTCCCATGTCCATGCACCACACCTCCAGCCGGAAGATGTCCTCTTCTGTCGCCTATCACACGCACAACGGTGGCATGAGCTCAGACAGTTTCAGCTCCAACAGGAAGCCCACCGAGGGCGGCAGCCCCACCAGTCCTTTCAGCACAGGCTCTAGCAGCGCCGGAGGTGGCTTTACCTTCGGCGGCGACTCCACCCCGGGACTTGCTTCCTCGGAGGAATTGGGCTTCGAGTTCAGTGCTTCCAACATCTGGGCGCCTTTTGTCAACGGCGGAGCCGGGAGCAAGACCTCCACGTCTTCTCAACCGCAGCAGCCCTTGCGCCGCAACAGCAGCGGCCTCAGCGGCGGCGCCATCACCCCACGACTGTCTCCGACTCTGCCTCAGGAGACGGGCGTGGGCCCGCTGGACCACCCACTGGCCCGCCGCGCCCAGAGCGACCCCCTCAGCACTCTCTCCTGGCTGCAGTCCGGCAGCACGGGCGGCGGCTCCTTCTCGGGCGCGTCCAGCTCCAGCTCTGGCGGCTCGTCGACCGGCTACTCCTCCTGCTCGGCCTCGTCCCTGCCCGGCGGCTCGCCCACCGACTCCGAGGGAGGCGGCAGCAACGTGGGCATCACCTCCGGGATGCTGAGCCGCCTGAAAGGCAGCTCCGGGGTGGCGGCACTCGTCGGCGTCGGACCCGGCGTCAACAGGGACTGCTTTGTGTGTTTCGAGAGCGAGGTGACGGCGGCCCTCGTGCCTTGCGGCCACAACCTGTTCTGCATGGAGTGCGCAGGGCAAATCTGCCAGTCAGCCGAACCCGAATGCCCTGTCTGCCACACTCCGACCACACAGTGCATCCGCATCTTCTCCTAATGCCACGGGCAGCTGAGTGGGTGGAGCGGGGTTAGGTAGCGGGGTAGGGGTGGGGAGGCAGACGGGCACCAGCTGTGGTGGAGGAAATGGAAGGAATCACACTAATAACCTTCACACAGATGATGGACCATATTAAATGCATTAATAGAGATGATGATACTTTACGGATGTTGATATATTGCTGATAACTGTCAAGATGAATAATACCAATAATAATAATAATAATAATGACTTATTTTCCAAGGGAAGTGGATTGAAACTTGTCTGCTCAGACAGTCTCTCAGCGGTGAACTTATGGAAGGAATCTAGTGTCTTATATCTCTTCAGGCCTTCATTTCGACGTGGAGTGGCCCCCCCGCGGGCCGCGTGCCCACCTGTTCGTCTCCACGCGTCTTCATTCTGGCTTCTTCAGATCTCTGCCTGCTTTTCTCTCTCTCTCTCTCTCTCTCTTGCTCTCTCTCTCTATCTCACAGCCTTTTTTCCTTTTGACACTTTTGTACTTAACAGATATTTTTCGATAAAGCTGTCAACGAGGCCTGCACTTTTCTACTCCTCATTTTAATGCCCTCGACCCCTCCCCACCCTCCAATTGTCCTCCGCGCTCTTTCGCTCGCTCATGCTTAAAAAAAAAATGTTATTCCTTTTGTGACACAAAGTGGAAATGGTTCTTGGAACATCCTCATTCTTTATTTTTAGGTTGGCATGTTTGTCAGGCACCTATTGGAAAACACTACACTTCTCGAGGAACCTCTTCAGGATGAATACTCAATGCCACACAATACTTAGCCATCCGATAACTAAGCCAAATGATTACTGGGAACATGCTCCTCGATTCAGTTTGGTAACAAGTTGGGTGAAATTTGGATGAGTCCTCGCCGCATAATTAGTGTGGCTGTTTATTATTCTGTAATAAGTGAGAAATGTACCAGTTTTAGCGACGCTGACGGCCTGTGATTGTGGTCGGTTTGTATGTTTAGTCTGCCTGACAATCCCTTCACATCTCGTGTTTGTGTTAATATGATGCCCAATCGCAACAGTGCGTCATCACCTGGAGAGGGCGCCGTTTCATTCGTCTGATCCAAATCGTGTCTGTTACACTTAAATCTACTCGTTTTTAGTGGGGTTTTTTTGTTTGTTTGTTTGCTTTTCTTTTAGTAGTTTGACTCTTGTCTGTGTAGTGTGTGGGTAAGTCATACTTTGAACTCTACGACGAGACAGGGCTTTGATGTCACATGAGAATGTTGAGTCCAATACGGTTTAGGAGAGAAGATGAACAAGGGGCTTGAATTTTAGTTCTCACGCACTGTAATCCCTTTGTTAAAAGAAAAACAAAAAAGAGAAGCAGCTCTTACTCTTTTCGTTTCCGTCTTCCACCCCTCTCAGACAGCAAAGCTGTCTCTCTCAGATGACACTGTTGTACCTATAGATGGATTCAACGTCACTCCACTTCCTTCTCCCCCAAATGGCTCCTCCCCCTTTTGGGGGTGGTGGTGGAGATGGAACAGTTTGAATGGGAGTAAATGGATCTCTTGAGGGGCTTATATAGTGATAAAAGTGTAAAATAAATGTTGAATGTTAGCTTTAGGTGTTGTACCTTCGGAGACGTAGGTTGGCAATTCTGTACAGAAAACCTTTTAGGTTAATAGGCCTAAATATCGTGACTATAGCTGGCCTCGACTGAAGTCTATAAAAGGAGTATTGAAGCTTCATATCTACTAGCAGTTCTTGCATTAATTCTTGGGTGAGCTCATCTTCCTGCCACCACACAGCCAATCAAAACGCAGGAAATCCTCTTAATTTCGAGGGGAGTCCCCCCACAAAGGATGTGAACAGTCTCCCTTCTCTCAGCAGCAACCAGGGGGAGCCAACTCTCTGCTGGCTACACATGGATGAAAGTCATAGAAAACCCTGTTTAAGCGGCAGTTGAAAGATAAGTTGTATCTCCTTCCTTATCTCTGCTTTTTTTGTTAGTTTTTTTTACATTTTGTCGTCTGCCTTCCTGACTCATATTTAGAAACTGAGACTGTGTAGGCATAACTTCATATATTTTCCCGGTAATTAATATTCCATGTGATTTAGAATGATCAACATTAGTTAATGATTAAAAGAAAGCAATGAGAAAACACTAGGAAAACCATTAACTTTGAAGTAAGACGAATATATACACTGGCATATTTCATGTTTAACAATTGTATTTTATAGATCACGTATCTCATGAATTAAAAATATAATTTAGAACAAACGGCAACTAAAAAAAAATATATATATATTAAATGCTTAGTCCTAAAACGTACTGGTTCACCCCAATGGAGGCTGGCTGAAGTGATTAATGTAACGTTATCAATTGGCAACAAGAAGCTCTCTAGGATAATGTTTGACCTCGTCTGCCATGGTATCCAAGCACCTAAAACTAATAATTTGTTTGTTTTATGCTTATATTGAACCCTGGACCCCAGAAGTTACCTTGACTCCCATCGACTTTCCATGACTCCCCCAAAGGGGCCCTAGTACCCTGATGTGTTAAATCTATCTATACAGCGCTGTACTCTCCACAAAATGTAGTGTACTATATAGTTAGTAGTTTGAGATTCGTCCTGTGTTTCATAGCATTGCTCCAATAAGGATGGCACGTCCTGTTTGGTGTTTGTGTTTTTGCTTTTTTTTTTCCCTTGGAGAAAAAGAAAGTTTGAGTTTGCAGTAACTGCCTCTTATAGTGTTAAAAACGCTGCATTTCAGGCGGCGCAGTCTGTTTCGATGGCCCCCTTTTGTTTTTGTTTTTTTCCTCTCTCATAGAATGAGACAAGCCATGACAACTAAAATAAACATTCTCAAGGGCTTCCTCTGACTGCACACACACATAATCACACATGTTCAGGCTCACACCGTATAGGAAGAATCAACTTATCCTTTATGGCAGCTAGTAGCTAGGTCATCCAGGGCTTCCAGACACTTCTTGTGTTCCAATCCCAGCAGCTGCAGAATGTTTTTTGCTGTTTTTATGTTTAATCAGTTCTCCAGTCGTCCCTGCGCGCTCATCTCATTCGGGTCCTGTTGGTGTGTAGTGCGACGTTCCCCACTGACCAGGACGGGTTGCAGGGTTTATGTTTTTATTTTATTTTTATGTTTTTAAGAGACGACGAACAGTGATTTAAACAAGTTATGCTTTTGGTGCTCCAGTTAGTTTCAGCGTGATTGCAGTTCTTTGCTGCTTTTCGAATGGTTCGCATTCACACACATATATATATATACTATGTTTTTGTTAAGTGTAGGAGAAAATGCAACCCGGGAGCTGGAACTTGATAAGTCTCTACAAAGACTCATCCATGGTGCTTTTGGTGCAACTCCCTACTGAGTCTCAGAGACGAACAAACCCGCTCGTTATAGCGAGGGGCCGCCATTTACTTCTCAGAACAACAACAACCACCACCCCTACGCCCCCCACCAGCCCCGGGTGCACCGTAGACCCGACGGTTCCCCCGCGCTCGTTCTTGTCCCGACAACAAGCCCCCCCTTTTTCCCTCCCTTCCTGTTGGATCCGTTGCTGTTGTTTCGCGTCTTCAAACTGGGACCAGATGCCGGGCTGTCTGAATGAGCACGTCTGTGATGACTGGTGCGAGTCTGTTGAGGCCCTTTCTTTGAAACTGTCCAGGCTGACGTGTTGAAGAATAAATTGTTGTATTCTGCCAGATGGGTTTTCATGTTAAATCTTTGAGGGTTTTTTTTTTATTATTCTGGCCAACGAGCAAATGTTAGGGTTGATGTACAGTAATTTTAAATGTTAAAAAGGTACCATTTTTTTAATTTTCAGATTGACTTTTTAATGTTTTTTTTTTTCCTTTTTTCTTTTTCTTTTTTTTAGCTAATTGTATCCCCATCCCCCAAATCCTTCCTTTAAGGTTTGAAAACAGGGTTTCCTGAGGCATGCTAGTCAGTGACCTCCGACCTTTTTTTTGTGATTAGAGGGGGGACGCTAAGAGAGCCGTGCCAGGGAAGGGGGTAACAGACTCCCCTCAAGCCCCCTGCTCTCCTATTTTTGCTTTAATTCTCTTTGTATGCAGAACCAAAATGTTTAAACCGTCGGTGAACTAGGTTTCAGGCCTAACCTGTGTGTGTAAATACCCTGGATACAATCAACAGGATCTTGTTTTTCAAAAGCAAAAAGGACTTAATTGAAGATAAGTGTAGTTTCTAAAGAACATGTATCATTATTTGTAAGTTAACCATCTGCATGTCTTCAAAGCCACCTGGCATTAGCTAATAATTTTTAAGATGAAAAACAAAAAAAGTTTTTACATGTTTTATTTTTTACGATTTTATTTGCTTACCTAAATATCCCAGACAATAATGTGACCCTTTTTATTACTTCAAAATTTTTATTTTTTATTTTCCACTTTTTTTTTTTCTTTATTTCCTGTGTACTACATATAGGCAATTTATAACAAAATGAGAAAAATTATTGAAGAAATTTTAAAATTGAAATATATTTTATTTGAAAGTTTATGGACCTTTTAACCGTGAGCCGGAGAAATTGTATAATCGTATAATTTGAGCTGACTTAACGGTTATGAGAAATGTATCAAGAGTTTTATTTTTTATGCTTCTTTAATAAAGTCTTGTTTTTTGGTTTCATTTTTTTACTGTAAAAAATACCAGCTTGTGTCTCTTGTCTTTATTTCTGAGGGGCTGGTTGGGTGGAGGCGCACCAGCGTTGAGCTGCAGCTGGAGCCACATGGTGGCAGCAGACGCACAGCTGCAGCCAAATCAAAGCCTGTATAATGGAGGGGTGTGTAGTCTGCAGAAGCGCTTCATTAGCATTAAGATATGGCTGAAGCTTAAGAAGTGTGACTTGTGTAAAAAGGTAATTTACCTCAGTATTTTAATTCGATAAGGGGAGCTCGTATTAAATAATTAAGATGCATTTTAAGTCAGATGAATATGCCTTAGAGATGAGAATCTAAAATGCATTAAGTCAGATGTTTTGATTACATAGGATTAGTAACATGTTTTTTTTAATAATTAAATGTTACGTTGTGACCTTGACAAGCGGAAGACTGCTGACCTAGAGGTCCTGCATGCTTTGGTGTTCAGCCCACCTGAGGCAAGTGTTTTAAACTACACTCTACTGCAAGTCTTCATGACTTTGAATGTCTAGAGAATAAAACTTCTGCCAATTTTTCCTTGTGAGATGGCTCAACCATACTCAAACTGAATGGGTAGTGTCTGTACAAATAAATTCAGTTTGATCTAAGCATTACAGTGACTCTTGGTTTATATTGAAAATAAATTACTAAGAGGTTACTTCTCGAAGTAATTGGTAGCAAGGATTTTTATGAATAAGGATGGCTGAATACAAATGCATGCTGCACTTTTCAGATCTTCTGGGTGTGCTCAGATCTCCTTCCAGTGGGATGTACCTGGAAACCCTCGGGAAGTATTCTGACCAGTAGATGAACACCCACAGCTAAATCCCTTTACCGTGAAGAGCAGCAGCTAAACTCTGAACCCCGCCGCTACCATGGAGATTCTCGTTGAATCTCAAGGCCGAGACCAGCTACCAGACACAGGAGTTTATTTCAAATGTTTGCATTCAGGATCTCGTCCTTTTGGTCATGATTCCTTTCCCAATGATCACTTGTGAGTGTTTTTATTTCTATTTTCATTTCACCTGTTTTTCCCGTTGACAGCTGTAATTTGTGATTCACAGAGAAATCTGATGTCACAGTTACTTTCTCTGACTTAAACAGATTTTACCTGGCAAGCAACATTTAGCATTTCCTCACCATTCACTTTAGAGATGTAACATCATAAAAAAAAAAAGCTTAAAAGTAAAGGTACTGGGAGACATTTGGTTTGTGACACAAAAACATCCTTTTAATAGGAAGCAGATCACAATCAGGCTGCATTCCAACTCTGCTTCGTCCTCATTTAAACAACAATAACGATAAGAAACAAATTACAAACATCCTCAGTAGAAAATAATTCTCTCATGCGAGTTCTGTGTTCACACTACATTCAAATTTATTTATTTTATTTTTTTTGAAAAACAAAACGACACACAGATGGCTTATTACACAGCTCGGGAAAGTAAGACCAAGTCAGTAAGCAAAAATAATAAAAAAAGGTCAAATAACATCAAAGAGACACGTGCTGGCACAATTAAGTTTCCCATCATGCAAGTTTAGTTGACTTTATTCACAGGGTGGACATCATTGGTCTCCACAGAGTTGTGTCGGCGTGCATGCATGCATGTGTGTCATCTCACATGCCCATTTTTGTGCTTGAGCTGAGATCGGTGTGCAGGTGTGTGTTGTCGGTGTGTGTGTGTGCAGGAGTTGTCTGCATGTCGGCCGAGAAGGGCCGTTGCTGCTGTTGTTGCTTTTTCAGACCCAGACTGAAAAGGAAGGTTTTGTCTGGAGCCCTGGGATCACACACAACACACGACAGTGTAACCTGCTGGGACTCCGACAGGAGCACTCCACCGATTTATCACTGCACTTTAGTTTTGTTTTCTGCTGTGTACACAGGAAAAAAAAAAAAAAGAGATAAATAAAAATGATTCAAGCTGATGCAGAAGAGCAGATATCTTTTGTGTTTCTTTTTTTTCTCCCATGACCAACAAAGCAATGATTTAGTCAACAACAATTTAGTCTGGCTAGTGTTAGAAATTCTGGAAGATGAGGTAAAAACTAAAAATTAAAAAATCTAACGCCACGGTAAAGGTTCAGAATTTTTTAGGTGAGTTTGTGTTAAAATGTAAGAGGTCACTGCAGTAAATAAGTGGTAGTTTTATCCAGTAGTGTAAATGGAGAGTAAAGCTTACGGCTATTCCAATAAGAATAGCTTTTCTAAAACAACTTCTACCTTTCTAAAACAACTATAACCTCAAAAATAGGATATTTATGTATCCTATTTCTCAAACATTTAAACTGTCACCACATTTGGATGGGGAAGTTATTTGCAAAGGGAAACAAACAGGAAATGGAGGTAGGAGGCAGTGCACCACCGTGGCTCTTCCTGAGTGAAACACATATGAAGACACAATAAAACAATGTAAAAATCTATGAAATACCATTCACTTAAACATTGGAATATGTCAGATTTTTTTTTTAACGCTTTACTTTAATCCACCTTTGTCCTGTTGGCTGTGAGGTTGTATTTGCAAAGTCCAGTAAGCTACCAGAAGCTGCAGTAAAGCAATTAGTTCAGGAAGCCAATTGTAGGCAGTGAGAATTTTTTTTTTTTTTTTACCAGTTTACATTTTTCCTAACCTTCTTGATTCTTTAACTAAACATGCCAACTCTTTGATTGTTTGCAGCTGCACCTATAATCACCTTTGCCTTCAGTAGGTGTGTGTTAAACATGCACCCAAAGTGAAACAGGACTAATCTGTTGGACTGTGTATTATTTTCCATTGGATTACCATGGATAAGGAAGCAACACGAATGTGGACACTACATTTTTCCATTGCTTCATGTCATTGTCCCCAGGCTTTATAAGAGGGACCGGTAGTTAGAATGAAACTATCCAATTTTAAGTGAACAAGATGATTTTCCTACATTTTTTTGAAGTCCATATTTGCTCTGTGAGAAACCATTTGCTTCCTTGTTAGAACACTGGTCTGAGAACCAATAAGAAAATCCTTGCAATGCATCATGGAACCTAGGAAAAACAGGTACTCTGACTAAAAATGCTTTACATAACGAATTTAGTTCTCCGTACGTTTCACACAGGAAGATGATTACTGGTGAATCTTCTCTTACCTCCACTTCTTGTGTTGAAAACAACCAATCCCGACAAAAAGGTGGCTTTAAGGTTCGATAAATATCGTTTACTAAAGGCAGTACAACGTTATTTCAAGAAGGTAGAAGCTGGCTTCGGTCTTAATCTCTCTTGGATTAGCCAATAGTGTTAGCCTCTGCAGCCAAATAATCTGGATTTATACAGCAATCTATCAGCACCTCACTTTAAAAATCCCAAAGACATCTTTTGGGGATGTCTTTGTTACTTCACACAACAATGTAACACATTTTCTCTTATGGTAATCAGGAAGGTTTTTGATGTGTAAAAATCAGTGGAGTTCTCCTTTAAGCTTTGCCAAAGATTCACAGAGAAACCCAGTAGGGTGTTTATATTCTTATGAGTCAAGTGAAATCGGTTGGCTTAAATCAAAGGCATGAGTCGGTGTCTCTAAGCAAGTCACGGTTTGAGATTTCACAAGAGCAGAGAAAACGCTCTGCTGAGGATACGTGACATTCACAGGATTTATTTTTGGTAGATTTTAGCCTCAAAGTAAAGACAACATGTAACAGGCCAATGTGTGGGTGGCTTTAATCACTGTCACTGACATTTAGAGACACAAAGAGACTGCAAGGCGAGCTTGATTATGGCTATGAGTGTCTATTTTTTTTTCTTTTTTTTTTTTTTTTTTGCAAGAAAAGGTAACGGTTTATCAACCATTATGACTTAAAATAATACTTGAACTTTATAAATGCTTGGCGGTGACTTTAATGGCTTCATTCTTTAAAAAAAATTGCTCTGGTTCTTGGAGATTTACTATTCCTAAAGAAATTGCAAAATCAAGACACTTTCCTTAGGCAAGTATGTAAAAAAAAAAGAAAAGAAAAAAAAACAAGATTATACACTTCCAACAGGAATGGGAATTAATGAGTCCGTAAAGAAAATATCCCAGTGATTTACAAAAAGGTGTGATCATAAGTTTCCCATTCCTTTGATGTGGATAGTGCCCTTGGTGCTCTTGTAGTTTTCTAATATTGACAGCGCATACAGTTTGGGCGTGTAGATATTGCTCACTATCAGAGAGCCCATATAGTCGGAGTGACAATCCGCCCGGACAGACACGCTAACGCTTTCACACACATGCATGTACACATGAAGAGAAGACACAGCAGTGTTCACAGAGGGTTTTATGGATTCATAAACTAGTATTGTCTTATTGGATGGAGTTTCTGTATGAGGCTCTGCTTATGAGGCAGTTTCTGCTGCAGCTACTGCGCCTTGCAAGTAGCTGCAGCTTGAAAGTGTTTGCATTTTGTCACTTTGCATTCTCAAACTCCTTGATATTTATTGGGAGGATGGACCAACAAAAGTCTGCAGAATTGTAAGGTGGTAGGAAAAGGATACGTGGTTTCTAAACGTCTTTGAAGAAAACTCATTTCCATCTCTTTCCAGTTTACAGTTATTGGCTAAGTTGTGTTGATCTGTGACATCAAATTCAAATAAAATGCATTAAATATTGTGGGTGTATTAAAAAAATACTAAAAAGTTCAATGTGTATAAATGCTTATGCAACGCTCTGTAGCTGAGATGAATCTTGTGTTCAGTTGGCCAAAAGAAGCACTGACAGCATGTTTTAGTGAAAATGACAATCCAGTCCACAGATCTTATAGCCCTTTTTTTTTTTTAAGGAGGGGGTTAATGTGCACTCGGGAGTGAGAGGGGGCTGGGGTATTGCTCCGTTTAACGTGATGCGCTATCTGGCCACAGCCTCTGCTTCACTCAACGCATCACAGCTGTGGCTCAGAACTGTTTCCCTGTCAGTGTGTCCTCTCTGCAATAATGAGCATTAGTCAAAACCTTGCTGTTACAGGATTATATGCACCATGCTCAAAACAGATAGCGTATGGGAGGATTGGGGGAGGTGGGCTGTGGTTATAGAGCAGTGAGTCACAGTGTTTCTGGGGTCAACATGCAGGACATTAATACATTACAGTAAAGACTAAGAAACATGTCGCCCCTCGACACTGATTTGTGTACTCTTATTTTTATATTTTTTGGGGTGTGGGAGATTTATTCGGCAGAAATGTCTCACATACCACATCGTACTTTAGGAAGACTGCGGAGAGCGAACGGCATGGACGGCGCGGCGGGGTGGATGGGGAACGACGCGGTCAGACACACAAGCAAACAGACGGGCAGAGAGACGGAGTTAATGACGAGGACGGCTCTCCTGAAGATGCAGAGAAGGAAAAGTGCAAAGTGGTCAAACTATTCACATAGTTTAGTTGTTGGTTCTGTGGTGCTTTTCAACACAACTAATTGTACAGCATATAAAAGGTGTGATGTAGCAGAAAGAGTGTCGGGAGATTAAGTAACGATAAACTTAGAGCTTAGTGCAGATGCAGAAATATTCAAAATTACATAAAGTCTTTGTTTTCTTTTCAATATAAACTCACTCCCCCGTGTTTGATAACATTACAATGTAGATGTTGCATAATGTATGCAGATATATGTACAATAGAGCAGTTTCACATGTGTGCTTGTATATTGCACGTGGTTTTCTATGTAGGCGCGGGTGTTATGTGTGCGTAACACGATGCCTCGTTGGGTATGTTTCTGGTATTTTTGTGCACACGTTTTTTTGTTATTATTATTTTTTTGGTTGCTTTCCTCTGCCTCAGCTGCGGCCCTCTTCTGCTGAACGCTGGTCAGACTTGAGCTTTACAAATTCTTTGGCCACGTCGTCGTTGTTGCGCTGAGAGAGGATGCGCAGCACCGTCAGGCCAGTCTCGTCCATGTGGACCCGTCGTCCCAGCGGCAGCCAGCAGGTGACGCTGCCCTTGTTTGCTATGTCCTTCACCTGCAGCACGGCCATTCCCACGGTGCGGTCTTCCCTGGCGAAGCAGTAGTCCTTCACACACGTCTGCAGCTCGTAGCTCTCCGGACCCACTTCAGTGCCAAGTGAGCTGAAACACAGCAAACACGCTCACATTTTCAGCCATGGACCTTCTTATCTGCACTGCAAAAACACAAAATATTACCAAGTATTTTTGACATAGTTTCAAACTAACTTATCAGTAACTTTGTAGCAAGAAGTAGGAGCTTAATTTAAGTCTATAATCCCTTAATCTTGATTAAAAAGTACTATCTATAAATTAAATAATCTCCCAGTGTCAGTATCTTGCTGAAAGTTACATATAAATTAGTTTTGTTCATTTCAAGAGTCCTAAGATATTTCCACTAGAAAATTTACCAATAATACTTAGTTAGATTTTGTGTTTTTTCAGTGTCCAGCCAAAGCAAGATGATGAAAGCCAGTGGATACTCACTACTGGTAGATCTCATTGAACTTTGGTGACCAGGTGTTGTTCTTGGACTTGGTGGCAAATTTCCTCTTCTTGTCACTGAGGTGAGGCCCAATAATGTAGACTTCCACAAAAGGCCTGAAACCCTGTGCTTTCCATTTCAGGTCATTAGCAGCCACCACTAGAGGGAAAGATGAAGTGAGCAAAGAAGGAAAAGCACCAAAAAAGAACGACTCACATGACACAGGACACAGCACAGCCTCTAACCTTTAATACTGATCTTGTGCTCTCCATTCGGCTGGGGTAAAATGTCCACGTTCATGACCACTTCACCGACCGCATCCACTCCAGAGGCTGCAAAGGAACCGTCAGCAATGAACAATATAACTATTTTAAACAGAAGTGTGAGGGGGTTGCTCCACAAATAGTTTTAAACACAATGTCTTGCATTTTGTCATGTAACGACCTAAAACTTTACTGCATTTTGCTGAGATGTTCACAATAGACAGTGAAGTAACACAATTGTGAAGTAGAAGGAAATGATGGCTTTTCAGATTTAAAAGAATAAAAATCTAAAAAGTGTGGCATGTTGTTGCGTTTAGCCCTCGTTTTCATAACCACCTTTTGCTGCAACTACAGTTGCACATCTTTTGTGGTATTTCTCAACCAGATTTGGACATCTACAGTCTGAAGTTTTTGTTTTTGTCCATTGTTCTTTTGAAAAGAGCTCAACCTCAATCAGATTAGCTGGAGAGTATCTGTGAAGAACAATTTTCTGACACATTCTTTTAAATATTACTACTCTTATTCTTCGAGGTCAGTTTAAGCGGATAACCACATATTACCTGCGAGATGCCCAGAGCTTGTGTTGGTGTTTTATAACTTAATCCTGATTTAAATTTTTCCAAAACTTTCATCTGTCTGTGCCTTGATTTTCATGATGCCGTTTGTTCACTAGTGTTCTCTAGAAAAACCTCTGAGGTCTTCACAGAACAACTGGATTTATGCTGAGATTAAGTTACAAACAGGAGGTACTATGAATACTTTTGCAAGAAAGTGTAGACATATATCTATTTATATTCCAAATACATGTAATAAGCTGCTAAAATGCTTCAACAGAATTGACCAGGTTGACCATTAGATCACAGAGTGTGAAAATAAGTTTGGATTATACACTACCTTTCTCTGGTGGGGTGTCTTCATTTGTAGTATATCTAATTCCTTTCCCTCCATGGACTGAAGGGAGAAAGGAAGGAAAGATTAAGATTACAAAGAGTAACAGTAGTAACAGTTCAGCAAACGCACACACACACGGTTGTTAATAAAGCAGATTACAAGAGTAAAGTTTGCTCATGGGTTCATAATCCAAACATGTTAGGAATCCTTAAAGGATATTTAGAACTATTTATCAGTTGGGCAGAAATCAGTAAAAAACAATGGTAGCAAGCAGGGTTTTGCTTAATAAATTATTTTCCACATCACTGTAGGCAATCCATTTTCACTCCTTAAAGCAACAGCAGTTTTTTTTTCCTTTGACAGCAGTTCAAAATGTCTTTAGAAGAAACTGATGAGCTATTCTCTGCCAAAATGTCTACGTGTGTGTCTGTGTGTGGGTTGTTGCTCTCTGAAGTCGTACCCTGAGCATGCTGGGAGAGGATAAACTTCCTGATGAGCTTGTCAGTGGCCTGCGTGTACAGGGACAAGGCGTAGCGCAGAGACTGCAAATCGGGACTCTTCTCTAGGAACGTCTTCTTCAGGCCAACGCCGCCCGCATGGAAATATTGCTGGTTAACAGATATGACACACACACACAGGTTACTGGACAGCACAAAACGAGATCCAAGGCAATATGAGCGGCAGAGTGAAGGAACATGTGTTGTAGTGTGCAGGAGGGCTATGAACTGAGGAGTTCATTAAGGTTTCTCTGTAGGTGAGGACTAGATATAGATAGAGTTATAGACAGAAAACCATGTAAATAACTTTTGTTTTGTTTACAACTGATCTAACATTTTTGTTATATCCAGACTTTGGAATAAAAACTAACTGAAACTAAATTAATAGCAACCTAATACATTTTACATTATTAAATTGTGTATGTTATTGCAACCTTCTGCAAAAAGCCACATTCTTTTGTGGAGGTATAGATGGGCTTTCCCGCTGGGAGACTGTCATGTTTGTGATGTGTTCAAGTGTCTTTTTTTTGCAAGGTGATAAGACGCAGAAGGAGCCCTTTTGCAGCAGCTGCTTCTTGACATCAGTTTGGCGTCTAAAAGCTGTTAGATGTAATTCTTTTTCTGTAGTCAGTAATATTGAATGCATTAATATGCAAATCAGCCGTGCTTCTCCACTGCTGAGGAGTTGAGTGTGTTGCTGAGTTGAGACAGACAATGTCTGTGAAAAGACAACCAGCAGGAGAGGAAAGCCCAGAGCCTTCTTTGCAAATGAGAAAGCTTCAACACACAGAGAAGGTTCTGCGTTGAGGGGATTTGCAGTGTAGGGAGGTGGGGGGTATACTCGGCTCTAAAAATCAATGCTCAGCAAATGTCACAGAGAAAATGACATTCTGGGGGATTCTTGTGTTTTGTGGAGAAAAAGATCCATCAAAGGTGACAGAGATCTGACATGCAGCGAGAGCTGATGCTGCAGTTCTTGAGCACAGCGACAAACATGCAGGCGATACACCTCAAAAACTCAGAATGAGAGTCTTATGTCCCAGGAGTCACTTCTATTTGGTTTGTAGAGTCCGACAAGCGAAACTAGAATAGGTTAAAATCATGACTGGGAGGTCGTAGATTTTCAAAATAAGAGATTTAAAATTGCCCTTAACTGTCATTTAATGGTGGTGTCTATGAAACACCAAACAGGTGTCATACCTTAATAGTATCTAGTGCCAGCTCTATGACTGCACACTGTTTGGGAGTCAGAGCTTTGGCCTCCTCCCGGCCCATGTGTTCCTGCAAGACAAAAATTGCAAAAGAGTTAATATATATATATTGACATAAAAAATTTACTGGTATTTCACTGGTTTTGCTGTCATCTGCATGAGTTACCTTGAGTTTGGAGAGCTGACCCAAGTCCTTAGCAGCATTGAAGATCATCTGGGTTCCCTGAAAAGAGAGAAAGACAACAGTGAGAAAATAGATGAGTGGTTGCCAACGGTGACAGAAGTCACACGTGCTGGTCGAGGGTTCATGTTAAAGGCAGTATTCCTTCATGTGTTTAAAAGCTATTCACACATACTTATAATGACCTAAGAGAAAGAAGATTAGAAGCAAAATGAGAAAATGACAAGATACAATCATAGTTGAATTCACTAATGTATATATATTGATATAGATTCACTGAATTTAAGACGTGCAGAGCATCAAGATGGAAAAGATGATGTATTTGTGTGCGTGTGTGTGTGTTTGTGGCATTGTATTTGATACATTTTAGGGTCCATTTTTCCAACAAATACTATATTGTGAGGACCCAGTATTCTCACAGAAATGTTTTTGCTTAGTGGTTAGGTTTAAGACTGAAGTGTGAATTTAGTTTAGGTCAGGGTTAGGGTTAGGGTTAGGAATGTACTGGTAATGGTAAGGTTTAGGGTAAGGATCAGGCTATTGAAATAAATGAAAAGTGAATAGAAGTCAATGTAAAGTCCTGGTGAAGATAGAAAGACATATTATAAGTGCGTGTGTGTTTCTTACATACCGTCTGGTCTGTAAGCGTTGGAAGCACAATAGTTTTTTCCATCGTGTTCATTACAAGTTTCCACAGTTCCTTCAGCACTCTCTTCAGGACTGTCTTCTCACAGATCTTTGCAAACAGCGACAAGCTAAAACACAACAACACACGATCTGTCAACTCACTGGAGCAAAACACGTCAGAGATCTGTATTTCTATTTCTGTAGCATGTCTGAGGAAACAAGCTAGGAAAGTGTTTGGTGTATTAATAAAAAGAGAAAGCACTGATATGAAAACCCTTCCAACTGCTACAAAAACAAAATCTTACATAAAGGAAGAGATTACACAAAATGAGTGCTGGAAGATCTCTGTGTAGACAGTAGAAAAAAGGCTGACAATCAACAATGAATGATTGAACTTTGTGCCCCGAGGCAACACTGTATAAAAAAACAGACATCACTCTGTTGTGAAAATCACTGCCTGAACTCAGCAACCCATCCTAGAAACAGTCAGCAAAGAGTAATTTTCCTTCAGAATGGCAAGTTTTAACTTGATGTTATAAAGTCAATAAATCCGAAACACTGCAGTGATCCCTTTACTCCACTCTTACAAACTGATAAGTTGACATCCATCCATCCATCCATTTTCTGTTCACCCTTGTCCCTAATGGGGTCGGGAGTTGCTGGTGCCTATCTCCAGCTGCGTTCCGGGCGAGAGGCGGGGGTCACCCTGGACAGGTCGCCAGTCTGTCGCAGGGCAACACAGACACAAACAGGACAAACAACCATGCACACACACACTCACACCTAGGGACAATTTAGAGAGCCCAATTAACCTGACAGTCATGTTTTTGGACTGTGGGAGGAAGCCGGAGTGTCTTTTGTCTTCACTTCTTAATTATTATTTTTTCTCTTTACATGAAAGAAGATCCCAGATTTAATCCAAACGATATTAAGGACCAGATATCTGCATAAACATTACTAAGTGAATTAAGATACACTCCTGTTCTTGGAGTCTGTCCCGCCTCAGTATGTGTCCTTGTGTTTGCCCCACTAACCTTACTGAGCCTCTTTGTGTTCTTTGTGGAAAAAAAAAAAGAACAATAGACCTGTACGCAGTGCAGTATGGGACAATAGTGACCACTGTGACCTGAAGCTGTGGCACACGGCGGCGGCTGACGGGTCAGCCCGGCGGCCCATCTGCTCCCTCACCCCGCTGAGAGACTCCGACACAAACATTTCCCAGCATTACTGCACTTGTCAATTCAGACGACTTAGCTCCCTTGTAATTAACCAAAACAAATAAAGAGCTTGCTATTAGCTGTTTCCTTTCTGTGTTAAAAAAAAAAAAAAGAGCTCCAACATCTGCTCTTTCTCCTGCGTCTCCTTCGTTTGAAGTGCACAGAGCTGTAAAGTTGTGGCTAATAGGCCCAGCCTGCTCCGTATTAATCTCTGGCTTTACTAAATGCGGCAACTCTCCACACATTACATATTCATTTTTCAACCACAGCTTGCCTCATGAGACGCAGATCTGTATTTTTCAGGCCTTCAAACACAAAAAGGTAATTGGAATTGTATGCTTTGGGGGGGAGAGAAACAGAGAGAGAGAGGGAGGGAGGACTTAGCAGGATGTTTCTCTGGGCTTAACTAGAAGTGGGTTTCAGGATAATGTTTGCATGAGATCTTTGGTCCTTGAGAGTAATAAAGTATAAGTATGATTCTCTAAGTAAAGCGCACATCTGACTTTACGACTTTCCTTCCCGTTCTAATTAAGCAGTTGGTGAGAGGAAATGATTGTTATAGCTACCTTTTAAATTAGAGAGGCTTATAAACACATGCCCTCATTAAACGTTTTAGTGGATTAGGTAGATGAACTTTCTTTGATGGATAAAGTTCCAGTACGGCCTTCATTAGCATCTGATCCTGTAGCATATCGTCACTTTCCTAAAATACTAGTGGATCTTTCTTTATTTTTTTTTTTGCCAGAATATATATATATTTTTTTATGAAGGTCATCACCTTCCTAAAAAAGGTGATTTTGAAAAAAAAGAAGAAAAAAAAAGCAGTTTATCCACCAGGCTGTGTCTCTCATGTTTTGGACATGTTGAAAACAAAAAAAGTGACTTAGGTGTCATAAATATTTTCTTTTTATGCTAAAGTTCATTTTGAGCTGTTCTGTAGGATTTGTGTATAGCTATTTTTAACTAGAATGACCAATATAGAATTATTTTTACAGTTTGACATCTCATGACTTGATTTTATTTGTATTAAAGCAGCAGTATTATGTATTTTCCAGGCACATAGTGACATTTTACAGCACAAACAAGTAATTTAATGCCTTGAAATTAGTTCATACAATGAGCTAAGCAGATCAGTTTCACAAAGTGTTTGCCAACTGCTGCGGCTAGTCTGAAGGAGTCAGACTGGGGGGAGGACTGCAGCTTAGAGGAGGAGCTGCACCTTGAAGGCGGGGCTTAGTCCATTCAGGCATTTTGCACATCTGAGATTAAAGGATTCCTCAAACATGCGTGAAAGAATCAAGACACCACTGCAGGTATGTTTTTGATGAGGGAATAAAATAACATGACAAAAAGCTCATGTCATGATTTTGCATAATACTGCCCCTTTAAAATATACTTAATTTTGAAAAAATATTTGTATATTTAAACATTCACTGAGTTAAAACCCTGTTGTTGTTGTTTTTAGAAGGATGTGCAGCTATTTTAACTTTTTTAAAAGTTAGGCTAAAAAATAGCAAATTTCACTGTAACTTTTTGAAACAGTTTCAGTAATTCCAAGCCGCCACAATCACAGAAAGAAAAACATTGCAATATCCTGCCAGGGCCCGACTGATTTACACCCTCCTGGGTCCAGCTGACACGCGCTCCATCTGAACTTATCTTGTCATAAATAACGCCTTATCAGCAGCTGTGACGCTCCTGCCTGCTTTCCTGACGTGGACCTGGACTTGTTTTCCCCTCGATTAGATAGCAATCTCATTACACCCTTCTGTTTTTGGCCCGTTTTCTTTTTTCTTTTTAATCTCTCTCCACGTAAACCAAACGTGCCTCAAGCGATAATGTCAGCTGACGATCCCTGTTTCCCCTTTGCACACATCCTTCCTCTCCTCTCCGCTCCTCTCTGTCAGCGCAGCATTCCTCTCTCAAACCCTTCTGCCGTGCCAGGTATTCCGGCCTGCATCGCCCACATTCCCAGCTGTACGTCTGCCCGCAATGAAGCCATAACACTGCCGTCTCCACGGCCACTTAGTGCTGGGAATACCGCCCTGTGTGTGGCTCCATCACATTCATGTGCGCCCGTATTCCCCCCGCATGTGTGTTGATGACTTCATCCTCACCCTGCTCCCAGGCGTCAGGGTATATTTTTGACAACTTTTGTATGTGAATGTGTGTGTAGGCGTGTGTGTGTGTGGGTAAGACTTGTGAATGGGCCTTGCTGTTATGGAGCCCGGTGCTGCTTCACATTACAGGGAAGCTGGGCTTAATTTCCTGTTGATGGACGCGACCGGCTTTCAGATAGAAGCAGGTTTAAACGGGGAGGAGGGGATTAAGATGGCCGCTGCAGCACTCAGCTGTTTAGGAGGTGAGACCGGGAGATGAAGTGTAGCATTAAATCCCCTGTTTTTCAAGCTTGAAGAAGTCGGGTGCGAGGGAGATTTTGTGAGATTTACTTTATAACTTTGTGGTTAAAATTACAGTTGCCTGGAAAAAATAATAAAAAGTGAGCTTGAAGACATTTACGACAACAAAAGAAGTACTGGTTACTCATGGCTGTGAACTATGTTTTTATAACGTCTCTAACTGAATTATACATTGCAGTTCTTTGAAAAAAAAATAAAAATAAATCCATATCCTTTGAACTTTTGCATTATTTTGTCAACCAAAAACTTCAAGCTGTTTTAGGAGGTCTTTAAAGGAGCAGTGTTATGTAAAATTGGCTTTTTTTTAAGCTTTACATCATGTTATTATGTTATTCCCTCCTAAAAAACAAACCTGGTGTTGCTTCTATTCTTTTTTGCATGATTGAGAAATCCTTAAATCTCCCGTGGCAACCATTCAGTTGTGTAAAATGCCTTAGTGAACCTGGCCCCGCCTCCAGTTATGAAGCTCCTCCTATGAGCTGCAGTTTCCAAGTTTCAGAGCTTTCACCTCACAGAGCAGCCCTCCCCCGAATCTCCCCAACTCAGCTCCTTCAGACTAGCCAGCAGCAATTAGCAAACCCTTGGTGGAACTGGGCATCAGCTGAGGTCATTACAGGAGCTACTTCTCAGTGCAATGCTGGGAACAACGTTGTTAAAGGATTAATAGGGGAGTCATTTAGTGAGGACTTCCTGAAAGTGGAGTTTGAGAAAGAGCAGGAGTTTTTAAGGTGACAGGGTCCAATTTCAATGTGTTAAATTTGGAAGAAAAACTTTATTTAAGTCATATTTGTTAGATAGAGCATTTTTATAACAATGGAATTAACATAATTACTTGATTGTGTTCTAAAATGGCAGCATAATGTTGCCTCTTTAATTTATATACCAACACAGCAAAGAGCATAAATGTGTTGACGATATTTTTTTTATGGTTTGCAAATAAAAAGCACTTTTTTTTTTCACATTTATTTCAACCTGGGTATGATATTTCTAATATAATATATCTGAATAGAATGTTTTTTCTTTTTTTTAATGCTATAAATTTGCCCTTGCTGTACCGTCAATCACTTTTGAGAGCAAAATTGAGAATTCAATCTTCTGGCATCCATGATTGTTTTGTTCAGCAGAGACAGGGAAGATGATTAGAGTTGAACTGAGGATGGATCTTAATACGGGGCAAAAAACTGAAAACTGAGGTGTAGTTTCACTTTCTAACAAGAAAGTGAACCAGTGGCATGGCTTGACAGTTGATGTTTACGGACACATTTCATCCAACTTGACTGAGCTTCAGCTCATTTTGCAAAGTAGAAAATAATTAGAGTCTATATATTATTATAGAGTCTACATGTGGAAAACTAGTAGAGTCAGAACCCCAAATAGTTGCAGATGTAACTGCGGTGCAAAGTGGGTCTACGAAATACTAACGACCACATGAAATTACATCAGGTATGTATGGCTGATGGCTTAAATCATTTTGTGGTTTTTTTTGTGATTTTTTACAAAAGGGATTTTGGTAAACAATCACAATCCCTTTCTTGTCAAAAGATGATTTAGGCAAAAAGAACAAAACAACTTTTGGCATACAAATAACTTAGGCTTTTGTAAAAAAAATTATCACTTTGTATTAAGTGGTGATTACACCACTTTGTATTAATCTATCACATGAAATCACAATAAAATACATAGATATTGACACTATCATGTGCTAATAAATAGGTTGTCATATGTGGCTAATCATTCTCCCTAAAAATGTGTTAAAAATAATTTGCACTAGTATTTATAGTCATTATAAGGCTTGACAAGTAAGTTCTGACTATCAGAATAACTTGGTGAATCTGCTTTAGCATTAGAAAAAGTTTAAGCGGTCGTGGCGAGCAGCTAGCTATGTGTGGCTAGTTAGCAGCTAATCGTATTCCATTCAAGCTGGAACAACTTCGACCCACATACATTAAACCAGGGGTGTCAAACTCAATTTCACCAAAGGGCCACTTCAGCATATTGGCCCCCCTCAGCGGGCCACATTGACGATATAAATCAGGAATGCCCAAGTGCAGTCCTCCAGACTGCAACTTTTAGATG
>CAEGAG010109184.1:0-13263 GCA_903067065.1 Brachyrhaphis terrabensis | reverse complement strand
TGCGGCTCCAGACAGATTTGTTTTTTGTTTTTTTGGTCCAATATGGCTCTTTCAACATTTTGGGTTGCCGACCCCTGGTCTAGCTACTGTAGAGCTAGCAGTGTTTTTAACACTCTCCTAATGACAGCCAGGGTGGCGCTCTGCTGCAAACAGCTGACTGCCTGTTAAAGAGGGTAAAGGTCAGTGAGCTGACGCCATGAGGAAAGAGGGAGGGAGGGGTTAGTGGTGTGTCTGATTACAGACAGTGGACCTCCAGAGCTGGAGTTCTATGATCACTTTGTTCTTCTGTCCTCCTCCTCTTGCCTGCTGTCCCTCCCTCCTCATCCCCCCATCCTGCTGTCCCACCTGAAATCCTTTCATTTCTCTTCTCCTCTCCTTTTCCACAGAACTCGACAGGGATCACCGTCCCAAAGCCTCCCAAACCTCCAGACAAGCCTCTGATGCCTTACATGCGGTACAGCCGGAAGGTAAGCAGGAAGGTAAGACACCCATCTACGGTGTCTGCTTTTACTGCTTGTCCTCCCCTCCCCTGACAGTCTGCAGGGGTTTGAGGGCGGGAAACAGCCAAGCCATGACGCCTCACCACCACCACCACCTCCTCCTCCACCACCAAGTGGAGCTACTCCACTCTTATTCTGTCAGCTTTTAATTCTCCAGCATCTTCTATTTCTAGATGCTGCATTCACTTCCTCTGCTGCTCTTATTTCCTCTCTTGCTCTCATAGTTTTACAGTTCTAATCTCATCCTTACATGCTGCTGAAGACATTCTGCTCTCTGACTGTGCAGCCATAAATCCATCAGCTCCATGTTTCACCTTCCAAGTGGATTTCAGTGAATTACAATATCAGGGAAATCCAAATCTATTTCAGTAATTCATTTCGAAGAATCAGATGGAGTTCTGTGTTTCCAGCATGTATTTCAGTAAGTTTGGATTATTCAGGCTCACAGCTGTTAGAAACTCCAAATCGACTTGTCAGAAATTAGAATATTACACAGAAAAACAAAAAAGATTTTTACCATAGAAAGGTTTGCCTTCTGAAAGGTATACCTTTTTGTAAACATAGGCGGGTGGTGGCCTTTAAGCTGTCACTGGTCGCCATGGTTACCCTCTATTTAACTTGCTGTATCAGCATTAGCCAGCATGTTGTCAGTGTACTACAGCTGTTTATCACAGTTATGCTACCAAACTGACATTAGTGAATATCGTTATCTGCAGGTCAGCGGATAAACAGGAAAAATGTCCCAAACTTTAGTGGCTGTGGCATTAATTACCAGGAATATGAAAACAGTTTTGTTCACTGTAAGATCAACTCAGTGAGATCTGTTGAGTTCCTCTAAGTAAGAGACGCATATAGATGGTGATGGGTTTTTTTCTCAAACAGTAAATTTTTTACCAAAAAACAAACTTCATTCATATTTAGCATGCAAAGGACAAATGAAATATGATTATTTCTTCCTTTTTTGGTCCCAATTAGAGGAAAAATTAAGATGTAGCTGCAGTCATCAGGGCAGTTGGTAAAATAAGCCATCAGACATGAAAATTGCAGAAGGCTGAATGGGAGGCAACACCAGACAGACACTCTACTAAAAACCAAACCTCTGACATCTCCAGACCGCACAAAGCTGCATGTGGGTGAAGAGAGGAGATCTGCACTGGCTGTAAATAACTTTATTAGCCTAATATTGAATAGTTCAGTTAGAATGATGTATTGTTACAGTAGAGCAGGTGCTGAACTGGTGATCTCGCTAAATACTTTATTGATCCCAAAGGGAAATTAAATCATGTTGTTATTGTTACACAGCACAGCAAAAGAGCAAAGTGTTAAAAGTATTGGCAAAAATCAATACAGCTGGACAGAATCCAAAACTAGAAGGAACAGTTGTCCAAAAAAAAACATTTTTTCCCCCAGAGAGATAGGAGTGAAAGTTTGAAAATTGGAAAATGTCAATGAAAGTAACAGAGCTGCTCCAACGTGCTGCCACTCTGTTTATTAAAGCAGGTTCTCATTCTCTGTGGAGTGGGTCGGTACCAAGACATCCTTGAAAACAAAAGCAGGATTTCCATAAAGCTTGTCTGCAGAGGGAAACATGTTGGAGCGCTGCTCTGACTGGGAAACCTCTCTACACCTCAGCAGCTTGGACTCTGTTCCTCTCCACTCTGCAGACTCTGAGACCTTCTATTTCCAAATAAAATTCAAATTTAATGTCATTTGAAATGATTACTCTGACTCCAATACATGTTATTTACACACAATTATTACTATAGCAATGACCCACTTCAGCCACTTTTTGAGTTGAACTACTGGGAAAAAAAACTATTTGAGAATATTATAATTTATTGAGATGCACTTCTATTTTGTTTCCTCAAGTCTTTCTGCAAAAAATAAATACTAGTTGACTGTTTCTGTCTTTGGTTTTTTTCCTCCTTTATTTCTTTGTTGTCTTCTAGTTCTCTCATTAAAGTGGATGTGATCTGATGGTGTGTGCCCGTATGTTTGCATCTTGCATCACCCTGAAGGTATGGGACCAGGTGAAAGCCTCCAATCCAGACCTGAAGCTCTGGGAAATTGGGAAGATTATCGGAGGGATGTGGAGGGACCTGACTGACGAGGAGAAGCAAGACTACCTGAACGAGTACGAAGCTGAAAAGGTTGGTAGTCAGTCCTGTAGCAGTCCTCTGTGAGGGGAGAATGATCATTCATGGAACGTTAGCGTTGGGGACGTCTCTGCTGCTGCTACGTGTTTAGCATGGAGATGCTATGCTTCACACACAATTTGAACTTGAACCTATATGTGAACTTGAACACAACAACTTGTTGTGTTCAAGTTGTTGTGTTCATAACTTGAACACAACAACAATCTTTTTCAGAAGCAATCTTTTTTTTTAGAAGCAGAAATGAACCTGAAGCATCTTTGTCCTTCATCGCTTTGTTTCGCCTCAGATTTATGGACTTGCCAGAAACAAAATACTAGGGTTTCAAATCAGGGCATTTATTTAAAAAAAAAAAAAAAGTTAGATGCGTTAAAATATATGTAATTAATCCATCAGAATGAATGCATTAAAGTCCAAGCCCTAGTTTTCACTGTAGATTAATTCAGTCAATATTTGATTATTGTGATGAAGCAGTGAAGTGCTTTTTCACTTATGCTACTCATTATCTACATCTAGTGAACAGTTAGACACAGGACTTCATAGAATGAATGATAAATCTAGTATTATTATTGCAAGCTGTCTGCTCTCTCCTGCTGCTACCAAACTTGGCGGAACAGTAATTATTTTAGGGCTGTTGTAAACTAATATTTTAGTGATCAAGTAACCTATCGATTATTCTTACAATTAATCGAGAAATCGGATAAAACAAAATGCATAAAATAAAATATTGGTAAATCTTGCATAACAGCAGAGTGACTATTGGATATTTTTTCATATTTGAGCATCCCTAAAAGTTAGTTTTTGTAGTTGAGAAAATTAACAATAATAGCTCACTTTCTAAGTTAACCTGAAAAAAAGTTATACAAAGATCTGAAATTATATTCAATATAAATACTTCTGCAGCGCTCTGAACCAGCAGCTCCTGGAGGAGAAAGGCTGCTGTACTCCAGGCATATCGCCAGTCATTTTAAGCATGTCTATTGATCCCCCAAAAACGATGAAAACCCGGGCATTATCATCAATCAATAAAATCCCCACGGCCAAACTTGAAAATTGGACGTTATGCCGCTAACACTTAGTTTTCGCCACAACTCAGAGGAGGAAGTGAGAGCTCCGTGCAACGCAAATAATATTCCAGCTGGAACACGGTGCGCTAAATAACAAAACATAAATTAACGAAGCTTCGAAGCAGGTAAATTTTCCTCGAGGAATTTTAATAACCGAGGTACTCGAATCATTCGAGGAATAGTTTCAGCCCTAAATGATTTAATTGTTCCCTTTAGTGTACAGACTCAAAAAGAACACTTTGACATAATTACGTCCAAACTGTACAAGAACCCTCTAAATTTTTTATACAGGATGACAAAAAACCTTAAGTGTCTTCTACCCTAAATTCCTCAAGTGGCATAGTCCTAGGTTCACCTAAGAATAAAAAAAATCTCTTGTTAAGCACATTTTGATACATATTTACTTAATCAAGAAAGCAGTCATCAGATCATCTTGGCACTGTATCTGTTGATAGGATTGTTTATGCTGCCGATGCGTCCTTTGCTATGATTAAGCGTTCACTAAAGAAATGCTGTTATTGTAAATATATAATTTGCATATTGATTCCTAAACCATTCATTTAGGAATCAGTTTAGGTATCAATAACTGATTCTTAAATGAATGGTTCAGTTGTTTGACCCCTCCCACTGTTATCCAGATGTTTGCTGGTCCGTTCCTGGAGGTTGACTCCTAACTGAGCGTTTTTGCCTGCAGATCGAGTACAACGACTCGTTGAAAGCTTATCACAACTCTCCAGCTTACTTGGCCTATGTGAACGCTAAGAACCGTGCTGAAGCTGCCATGGAGGAGGAGAGCAGGCAGAGGCAGAGTCGCATGGACAAGGGAGAGCCGTACATGAGCATCCAGCCTGCCGAGGACCCCGATGGCAAGTTCACTTTCACAAACCCCATATATCCCCCAGAGGACCAGCGCAGGGAGCTGAGGCGCTACATGCTAACTGGACAGCTCTGGTTTAGCTAGCTGCTGATGTTGAAGCATGATGTTGGCTTCTCTTTCTGTGCCCAGACTACGATGACGGCTTTTCAGTGAAGCACTCGGCGGCCGCTCGTTTCCAGAGGAACCACCGACTCATCAGCGACATCCTCAGCGAGATCGTCGTCCCTGACGTCCGCTCTGTGGTCACCACGGCCCGCATGCAGGTCCTCAAGAGGCAGGTCCAGTCCCTCATGGTGCACCAGGTTGGTTGGATGGATGAGGCGTGTCGCCGTGGGTTATGTTAAGGTCGATGGCGGTTTCCTCTGAGCGGCTGTCTGCGGGTCATTTCAGAGAAAGCTGGAGGCGGAGCTTCTGCAGATTGAAGATCGCCACCAAGAGAAGAAGAGACGCTTCCTGGAGACTACTGATTCCTTCAACACTGAACTCAAGCGGGTGAGATTTCACTCAACGATTGGAGCCAAATAAGATCCAGATTCACTGTAGCTACAGGTATAATGTGTGTTTGTGGAAATTATTATGAAATTATACAAGTAGGATCAGGACATGTTTTTTTCCCCTGTCCTTCAGCTTTCTTCCAGTTCAGATATTGATTTTCTGTTTCTTACTCAACATTTTTGTCAGCCTTGATATTTTCTTTTCACAACTTTCCAATTTTATTCTTGTTCTGTGAAAAAGAAACTTTATTAATCGCATGTGGGAAATTATTGTGCCACAGCAACAACAAGGAAATAGATAAAAATGATTTTAAAAGAATGATACTGTATGTAGAATATGATTATCCCTGACACACATCATAAGTAACAAGTATAGTCATAACAACAAATGATGTTATTTAATGAGCTTGAGAATTCTCTCAATTGTTTCCGCTGTTGATTCTCTTGTTGAAGTTTTGTTATCCAATCAAATCAAACCATTAATTGAATATCTAGTGCTGGAATGTCCCAGGTTCATCCTAAATCCCATCTCCAGGTTGCCTCAAGACGTTTTTAACAACCACTGAGACTAAACTCAACTCCACAGTCTATCTGGCATTTAAAATAATAAAAATTGCATTGTCCAGAGCTGTTAAAACTGTGGAGGAAATATGTTGTTCATGTTGTAAAACCATCCTGCCTGAACCAGCCTGTCTGTACTGAGTGCTGTGTTTGGCTTTGTCTCGTGTGCAGCTGTGCAGCCTGAAGGTGGAGGTGGACATGGAGAAGCTGGCGGCCGAGATGGCGGCTGCAGAGGAGGCGGCCAGGCGGAGAGCCGAGGATCGTGAGCGAGAAGCGGCCGAGCAGGCGGAGAAAGCAGCGCAGCAGCAACAGGAAGCTGCAGCCAACAAAGCTGCAGAGCAGAGCAACTCTAGCACCACCTCAGGGACCACAGAGGAAGACAAGCCCACACCAATGGAGACAGGTACTAATGCTTCCACACTGTGAGCACGTAATGGGGCTTTCTTATAAAACTCATCACTTTAACCAAAACTTTAACATTTTCAGAGTTAAAGTGGACATATTGTGCAAAATTCACATTTTGTGCATCTGTTGTTCCATTTTGGTTGCTACTGCCTCTAAAAGCAGCACAATAAGTTCATGTTTTTGGTGTCTGGAAGATGAGTCATTTCAAAAACCTCCAGAATGTAATCGCCAGGCATTGTCGGTCACCTAGCAACCCCACATGAGCCCATTTGCTCAGCTGGTTTTCCCGCTGTATTCGCTGTACAGCAAAACTTGTTGGAAAAGACAAGTTTAAACCACTTGCTGCATTCTTAATAGTTGTGCAGGAGGCTCTACTTCTGCTTTTCACAGATGCATGGTTGTATAATTGTACACCTGTTTGCAGCCATTTTCACATTGTTGAGGGGGCATGGCCAGCAGCTTGTTTGGTTTAAAGTGACAGTAGACTAAAACAGCTTATTGTGAAAGGAGCTCACAGTAGGCAGAACTGAGCAGTATAAAATCTAAGAATGATTTGTGCAAAAAAATGTTTTGTATAGGCCATAGTCCTTTCCTAACCTGTTCAAGAAACATGATGGGTCACCTTTTAAGTGTGTAAACATGTGTGTGTCCTGCTCCCCCAGATGAGGCGGCGCCTGCTGAGCCTCTCTCTGACCAGCAGTCTGCTGCCCCTCCCCTGCCTGACCCCCCATCTGCCTCTGATAAAGCAGCCCCTCCCCCCGAACCCCTAAGGGAGAGCAGCACTCCGGTCAGCAGCGCCCCCAGTGATGACAGCAACAGCTTACCCCCTCCAGCAGATGGCAGCGTCGGGGCCACAGCGCTGTCGGACCCCTCAGTGGGACAGGAAGCCCCCAACCCTGGGGCTGCAGCACCCCCACCCTCCTCAGAAGAAGTAACCCCCCCACCACCTCTACTTTTGCCCAATCAGAGTAACCAGCAGTATGATGTGTGAGTTTAGTTAGAACAGAGTGCTAGCTGTAGAGGTGGGCCCTCTAGTGGTAAAGTTGTGAACCAGACAGGTTCATTACTGCTCCCTCCGCTCACCTGACAGACCAACGTTCTGCTAGTCTGTAGGGAACACACAACTGGTTCTGTTACTTCTTGCTTTCCTGTCACACACCTGAGGCTATACTCCACCTGTAAACCTTCCCTTTGACCAACTCAGCTTTTCTGAAACATTTCTGACTCAGCTGGCTGGAAGAAGCTCTGTTTGGTTTCTGTTGATTCCCAACCTTCTGCATGCTCAGCTAAGTATGAACCTGCAACAGTTTGAGGTTCCTGCAGATACGAGGAACCTTTACAATATGTGGAACAAAACTAAGTAAGCTGATGTCTGATGACTTGGTGAGTTTAAAGTCAGCGTCATTGTTTCATCCCCAAGTTTCTGCTGAAACACCAGATATGTTCTCCATGTTGTTTCTGTAATGGTTTTCCATCATATTTTCTACTGACTGTATCTTTTACTTGCCTGTTTCTGCTGACATTAGAATCATTTACATACATCAGAGAAGTGCATGGGCCACCCATTCAAAGGTAACCTCACTTATCCATTCAAAGGACTGGTTTCTTACTTGAAATGGACCTTTTAGTAATCTGCCTCTTTTTGTACCGTCTGATCTTATTGATTCAAATAAATTTGATTTCCCAATCTGTGGGTGGATGACTGTTTTGATTTTTTTGTTTTGATTTACCTTGACGTACATTACTCATAAAATGTTGGTCATATTTAGCTCTTGGGTGACATTTCAGGATGAACCTAACATGCACTTTGGCCTTTCCATGTGAACTTATGTTCAGTTCAATTCATTTTAGTCATGTAGGAGCAATTCAGTCATCTCAATTCACTTGGCAAAAAATGTTTATTTAGTTTAGAATGAAACTACATTTAAAAGAATTACAAATATGGTGAACATATAACTGAAAAGTGAACCCACATTTTTTCATTTATGAAATTGCAACCGAAATTATTACCTCAGAAAGTTAGAGGGAAGATGAGGAAAAAATATAATCTGATAAATGGATTTTATGAATGTAATTCTTTTAATCATTATAAAATCTGGGTTAAAATAGCTATGTATTATTGTTGTCACACAAAGGGAAAATTAAAAACAATGTTTACCACGGTCCTCTTTCTGATTGGCTGTCAGTCAAATGTATCACGTTGCTTTGCTCCTCAAGTTAGAAACTGAAAAGTAGAAAAACTGCTGCAAAAAACTCAACTTTAGAGAGGAAATCAAATTTTATGGGATAAATATAAAAATATGAAATTTTCTTATTGAAAGAGGGGTTTGTGGTGGAACATTTTATCTGGTAATGTATTCAACATCATCATGAACTTTCTTTATAAAACACATTAACACCAGCCACAGCTGAAACTAGGTGCTGAACATCAGTAAAATAAATAAAGGCATAAAAATAAAGTGACAAAGCTAAGCACACAATAAATCAGATTATAACTGACCTTCCTAAAGGTCACAACCTGATGACAGGCAAACATTTTGCCTGTCATCTTTTGGCAAAACGTTTTCCACCATATAGCTTGTTGCCAACTAAAATCAGAAAGTATGAGGTTAGCTTTTATGCTAAATGAATGGAATAATTATTGAAAAGTAAATAAAAGTGAGACAAAAGTAAAATTTTGTGTTATTAGCAGCATAGTCTATGAGTTTGCAAAGGGTCCCCCGGCTCGAACCTCGGGGCCGTTTGGGGCCCCTGGTTTTATGGTTCATGAAGTGGCAGATTGTTTCCAAAGTTCATTCTCTTTTGAGAAATAGAAAATAAAGAAAGAAAGAAATCCATTAAGAGTTTATTCAGATCAATCGTTTGGATCCATAAACAACCTGACGCCAGCGGGATGCAGGGCGGCAGTGACGCCCCCACGCGCGTCACTGCCGCCCTGTCGGTGTGAGGACGCGCTCGCCGGAGCGCAGCAGAAGCAGCCGCTCACTTCAGCCTGGCCACCATGGTGAAGCGCGAGCTTCCCGGCCTCTCCGTCGCGCTCGCGGCGCTGCTGCTGATTCCTGGGCGCGCGGCGGAGGAGTACTCCACCAAAACAGAGCCGGACTACGAGTTTGGGGACTACCGGGGCAAGTGGTGCATTGACGACCATGGCTTCGTGTACAGCATCGGAGAGGTTTACTACCCGAGCCCCACTGCCTGCCCCTGCACCTGCACCGTGGACGGCCCCGTGTGCGTCCGGCCCAGGTGTCCCCGCATCCACCCGCAGTGCACGCGGATCAGGTATAAGGCGTGCTGCCCTGTGTGTGAGGCCATGGCCAGGGTCTGCGTCTACGGAGGCAAAACCTACAGACTGCTGGAGGAGTTCAGGGTGAGACAGAATCAGACTTCTCCATCCCTCCTCTCTGTCCTGTCCCGTCCCGCCCCTCCACTCCCCGCGCCGGTGCACCTCATGAGGCTGACCCTCCGACTGATATTTAGACCTTTGCTGAGGTAGATAAGATCAGTGGATAAGATCAGCTTCACATGTAAGCATCGGCGGATCAACGATCTCACAAACTTAAGGAAGTCGATGCAGATTTATCGGTGCAGCCCGAGCCAAATACCGTCTGCATGTCTGTTTCAAAGTGTTAATTTAAGTACAAGCAGGGGAAAAAAAGCAAATCAAGTTCACACTATTGTTTCCAAACTCTTCTCCTTTTGTGACAATGCTTAATTTTTTCGAACTTCAAAGCATATCTTTGTTTACTATTTTATAATATTTTTTGACATTTTCCATGCTGAATAATTTGGTGCAGCATGTTGTCGTTCTCGTGAAGTGGACATGGACGCGGCGTTTGGTGTCTTCCAGGTGTCGAGGTGTGAGCGCTGTCGCTGCCAGGCCAACAGAGAGGTGTACTGCAGCATCTCCGACTGCCCGGCCCCTCACTGCGTGAACCCCACCTATGAGCCCAACCACTGCTGTCCTATCTGTAAGACTGGTAAGACTGGTCCAGCTCCAGTCATGTCACTGTAAGACTTTACTGTCTTTGGCGATTTGAAATGAGTTAGACACGCTACCACAAAATAATAAAAAAATCTAAGAAGAAGAAATGCATTGAGTTACTGTACAGTAATGTTTTGGTTTAGCTAAGAGTAACTCTTAACAAGAGCCAAAGTTAGAGGTTTTAATCAGAATCACTACCTGATTATTAGGAAATAATAACCAAACAGCTCTCAGTATTGGAGTTGTATTATTATGGAACAATAGATGGAAGAGTGAATGAATAAACAACAAGCCCTGCGCACACACACACACACACACACACACACCCCTATAACAAACATAAACAACTTTCCTCATCAAAAACATACTTGTAGTGTTGCTTTGCCTTGATATTTTTTTCCATGTATGAGAAATAATTTGATCTCCATGGCAACTATTCCACAGTGCAAAATGCCTGGGTGGACCTACCCCCGCCCTTGAGATGAAGCTCCTCCTCTGAGCTGCAGCTTCCAAACTTCTGAGTCTCAGAGCAGTCCTCCCCCACTCAGCTCCTTCAGACTAGCCAGCAGCAATTAGCAAACACCTGGTGGAACCTGGCAGCAATGGCACCAGTGCTCTCTAAAACCCACTAACTACGACTGTCTCACCCTTCTCTCCGTCTCCAGGGACTGTACTGACATATCCAGGCAGGTTTGAGAGGAGAGGAAGAGAAAACACAGACAAAACGTTTCGAGCTCATTCCGAAAGAACTCAAAAGCTCTCTGAAACTAATCTGACAAAACTTTGGCACCAGCTTGCTTTGGGGCCCATTTTGGCCCCCAAACAGTTAAGAATCAAAACACAGTAAATCACAAGCAAACAAACATCCAAATCGTTTTATCTTAAACTTTTAATCCCTTCCCAGACTCCACCTCTTACTCGCAGTGTTGTAAGTACCGGTGAAGCTCCAGGGGTTCCTGAATGCGGCAGAGCAAAGAGACAGTTCTTAGTTTAGATAAATCCATTTATATTATTAGAAACAAACGTCACCTCAAGGCACTTTACAGGAAGAAAAGCAGCTGCTTCAGCCTGGTTATAACACCACAGTGGAATACACAGTGAGAGGAACTTTCTTGTTGGATTTATTGTACAGGCAGCATCTTGTCCTGGTTCCACTCTGAAAGGTCACTGAGTTCCTGACAGCAGACCTTTCCTTCACATGTATTAGTAAAAGCAGATGACTGGACTAGAATTCAGGGATTACAAGGAATGAACCAATACGTTAGCGTTAGAGGGTACATTTTAAGATGTGGGTCATTTAGTGCTTGTAGCAGTGTGTCAGTAGAAGGATTCCTAGAGGACTGACTGTAAAATCAGCATCCAGTTGGTTGCATCATTGTGCTGTGATATTATGTCTGCTTTTATGTATGTTGGTGTCAGATAATTCACCAGGCCACCTTCTTCACTCACAACCAGTCATATTGTCATGGCTGAGCATTTCACTTACTTGTTTGTACAGCACATTTCAGCAACAAGGCAGTTCAAAGTGCGTCACATCATAAAAACACAAAAATACAAAGTCATCAACAATTGAGAAAACCAGTTAACATTTCACATTTTGTCAAGTGCCATCAATTCACGTCAAAATATTCGTTAATGTTTCATTTATTATGGCTCAAAAACAGATCTAACCAGGTGAAGACCAGAGAAGGTTTATTTAGCAGCAGCAGATCTGTGATGTGTTGTGGTGCTAAACTGTTCAGTGATTTATAAACTAACAGTAACTTAAAGTCTGTTCTCTTCTCCTTCACTTAAGACCAAACCGCCAGTCAGCTAAGGCCATTACTGCAGCTGTTTGTGTGCGTGTGTGTGTTCACCCTGCAGCGCCGCTTACATCACCTCAGCCTCCCTGCAGCTTACAGAAGCGTCCCGGTTATGTCACACATGTCCTCTCAGCCTTTAAGACCCTCTTCAATATTAGTGGAATTAGTGTGGAGAGCTGCAGAAAAATCGAATCATTTTGCACTGCTGCATTTCTTTTTTCTTTTAAAACACAAGTTGCAAAGCAACGGTCTGACCTCTCAACTGGAACCTGGGCAGGCTCTGGGTGTTGCTTCCGGGGTCATGCTGCTTTGGCAGCCAGAGTAAATTTGTGCCATCCAGTTACGTATGGACAGGCAGCGGAACAGATGGTTTGGTTTGTTGCGTCATTGTTTTTTAATTTTTATTTTGCCATCGCTCCAATTTCCTTCACGTCAGCTGCGTCGTGGTGGGATCTGGCTTCAGACTGACTGAGCTTCCTGTCCCCTCCGCCTCCCACTGCTGCTAATTGTTTCAAATGTTGCTGCCACATGAAGGAACCACCTGTGACTGAGAGATGAAAATGATCAAATGTTTATTTTTTTGTGTTATTGAAATGTTCGCTTCCTTCCAATGCTTCAAATACATTTTAATATCAAAGATAGCAAGAATACAAAAGGTAGTTTTTAAAATACCATTTCATTTGTTAAAGTAAAAAAATAAGCTGACCCTATATGAAGATGTGCTGCCCTCTTTTTAAAGAATTTGATCTCATTAGTGGAGAGATGAGTTCAATTTCATCAGCCAAGTGTGATTACTATCAGGTGTGTAGAATCAAGAAATCACTTTAACAGAATCTGTCTGACAGCATGAAGTAGGCTAAATGTCTTTCCAAGAACGGGTCACCCACCAGAACTACTCAGAGAGTGAATCAACAGGTCATCTAAGATGCCGTATAAAGACAGAGTTCATGATTCAACAATAAGAGAGGCTGTTCAAAATGGCTTCCAGACCCGAAAGTACACAAAGAGTCACATTTACCTAAATACATCTCGGTGTCAGAGATATTTGGGGAGATATTCTGTGGACCGATGAGACAAAAGTGGAACTTTTTGGAAGGAACTAGCATAGAAGTAACACAGTATTTCAGAGAGAGAACATCAAGACAAGGGAAGTTTGCTTCTACAGCACATTTCAGGAGGAACATTTATTCAATGTGCTTTACATGAGGAAAACAAAACAAACAAGCAATTTGCCATCATGAAAATCATCATGATAAAATATTGAGATAAAGGCTAAAATTCATAACTTGTGATCCAGGTATTAATCAAAGGCAGTGGCTTTGGTCCACCGAAACAGCTTCTATCCAACAGCTGTCACGCTCCTGAACGCCTCCTGAGACACATTACAACATATGGACTGTTCTCACTCACACACACACACAC
>CAEGAG010109152.1:0-10217 GCA_903067065.1 Brachyrhaphis terrabensis | reverse complement strand
TAAAATGGCAACATGTGGCTGGAAAACACAGAATACAGCCCCTTGAATTCACTTCAAAAATACTTTATTACTCCCAGAGGGAAATTAAGTAATAATTAGGTGATGATCAAACTGTGCTTTAGTTTGAGGGATCGGTAAAACGGGGCTGAATTGAAATACACACCACAGTGTCTCAGATGTTAATTGTAAAAATAAAAAAAGAAAAATATTGAAAACCATGAATTCTTCACAATTACAGATCACTTTGTGTTGGTTTATCACATAAAATCCTAACAGAAACCAGACAAGATTATTATACTAACATTATAATAGAAGATAGGAAGCAGTTTTGAACGGTATGAATAATTTTGAAAACTGTTCTATTTTCATTAAAAAATGCAACACTTTTTTTTTCTCCAGTGTGGTTCAAAATTCTTGAAATATCTCAAATTCAAAATGACTTTATTGATCCCAAAGGGGAAATTAAATGTTGCAACTCATTAATTGAAATTCTTCAGAGTTATTGTAGACGTGGCGTCTGTATTGCAGCAAAGTTGAAGAAGTTTCGGATTTTTAATTATTTGATTTATTATTTTGCAACCTTTGCTTATTTTTTCTGTTTATTTATTGTTTTTGTCATTTACTTGTTCGTGTTCATTATCATAACTACTGTTTGATGACATTAGAGTAATTTCTTGCTGCTTTGGCATTGATTTTTGTGTGAAAAATAGGAAATAAATCACACTTCATTAAAAAAAATAAAAAATACTCCACATATTTTTCCACAAAATGTTCCTAAAAGTCTTTAATCTGCTTTGATCCATGTTTGTATCTGCAGCCGGTTGTTTACTGGTCACCACACACAGGCCTCCTATTGATAACTAAACAAATTTCGGGGCGGGCGCGTTCTTCAGGGATACAAATACCGTAGTGTGACGTGTTTGTACAGGAACCACAGCGTGGGACTGAATACACGTTCTGAGTCAAACTACACGGTGTTTTTTTGGACGCACGTGTTTGACAAGCTTTTAACGGCAGAACCAGAGTGGGGTCAGAGCTGCATGTCTGGAAACATGTTCTGTAACCTGACTGACCATCAAAGCAACATAAAAAAAAATAAAATCCCAATCTGTTTTAGCCAGATCCTAGGCCCAAACCAACAGAGAATTTGTTAATTGTTTCACTTTGCAGACAGCAGTTTTGGCTTTCAAAAGCTTCCCTTGCTGGATTTTTGCACATTTTTTCTTTTATGTCTTGGCGAACTGGTCTGGACTCAGTTAGCACAAAAACACACCAGAATTATAAAGCTGATATATTATTGATGTCTACTTTTGTACTAATAAAATCTCTTCGTTTGTTTCCCATCAGCTCTATGGAGGCTGAACACAAGCGATGAGTGGGAACTTTCTCACATCTGTTCCCCTTTCTGTCTAAACCCAAACCAAAGCGGGTCCACGGCTGTATCGTGTTCTGAATCACTGGAGTCACCAGAGTCCGGCAGGCAGAGCTCTGTGTTTCCACGTGCAGTGCTGCATATTTACAGCTCCTCCCATAATGATTTCCATCCCTCCTCACAGCGAGCTGGGGGCCTCACAGGAATTCGATGGAGGATTTTAAAAGGTATCGAAAAGGCTTGCGGTTTAAAACAGCCTCGCCTTGAACTTTCTCCACATTTGATAATGTTGCAGCTACAAACTTCGGTGAGTTTTGTAAGGCTTTTAAGAGACCAACTGAGGAAAAGTAGTGACTTGTGATTTTTTTCAATTAACAATCTTAAGTGTGCATTTGTAGTCCTTTATTCTAATAGCCTTAAATAAAGTCCAGTGCAGCCGCTGCCATCTTTTGATGAAAAACACTGTGGGCAATAGAAATAACCTTAAACGGACCATCCCCACTGTAAAACAAGGAAGTGGCAGCATAATGCTGTGGGGATGCATTCCTTCAGCAGGGACAGGGAAGCTGGTCAGACTGAGTGAAAAAGTAGGAGGAGCTAAACACAAAGCAATCCTGGAAGAAAAAACAAAACAAAAAACGTTTTAGCTCAAAGCAAAGCCATTTGTTTGAACGGTCCAGCCAAAGTCCAGAACTAAATCCAAATTTAGAAACTCGGTCAAAACTTGGAATCTGCTGCCTTCCGGGCGCTCTCCATCCAAATGGTTGAGCTGTAGCTATTTGTTAGTGACATGCCCCCAAAGGTCTGCAGCTGGAATTGAAGTGACAGCTGGTGCTAAACCAAGGTGCATACCACAGTCTTGAGATGTGGTTTTATAACTGCAGTTATAAAACTCTGCAGTCTTATAACTGCAGAGTTATAAAACACTACGTAGTACGTACATATGTAGAAAAGGTTTGAGGGGTGTTAATACTTTTGCAAGACATCATACAGATTAACAGAGACGTTGGCTGCAAGTGGAATTTCACCTTCTAAATTTACAGGGTGTCCATGTGGCGTCTCATCTTTCTAGAAACTAAAACATTTAAAAAATTTTTTTAAAAAAACTCTTTTAAGACATAAAGAAAACCCGCACTCTCGTGTATGCACCATGATGTTGATCATGAATGTTCTGAACTGCATATTTTGGGGCTGCAATTAATGATTATACAGTAATCAATTAATCAACTGATGATTAATTGATTATTCTGATGATTAATCTGATTTTAAAATGGCCACATTCCACAGAATGTTTCACGTAACCACATGAGCCATTTCATGCAGTATTAAAAATGCATTTAAACATGCAACCAAAAAAAATAAATCTATTGTTTTGATAAATAAGAAAATAAAAATTTTACTCCCTAAAATGCAATAATGTAGCAATTTCTTTAGCGTAGACTTGATCATTTGTAGCAAATGATGCATCTGTGACTAAAACAACACTTCTAACGTAAAGTAGACTTTATGACATTGACTAAATATCAATACATTATATGGCTGATCTGTTGATTATTTTTTCAATTAATTGGCTAATAATTGAACAGCAAAAGGTGCCAAAGAGAGTACTTTGAGCCAGATGAAGCTAAAAGTAGCCACTTGAGGAGTTTGGCGTAGAACATATGTACAAACTTTTTCTTTTAATCTTAAATGCAAAAAGCATATATTTCTGTCTTAATTACCACCAGGGCCGGTCCAAGCCTCCATGGGGCCCTAAGCGAAATGTGGTTTTGGGGCCCTCTAGTTCTGCTAACAATGTGGACCGGCTGCAATCAGCAGCCCGATCATTAGGTCATTCGGACACCTGCTATAAACTTATTGCGTCTCTGGCAGTGCTGTTTACATAGGATACATTTATTGGCCAACTGATTTATCGACCAGTTGATTTCTGGGCGCCGAGTTCCTTAATTTTGGGGGATCGTGATCTGCTGATACTTCCATGTGAAGCTGATCTTAATCTCTAATCTCATTTTCGTCAGCAAAGGTTTATAAATCAGCCTCTGTTCTCTTCTGCTCTGCAGTGAGAGGTTTGACTGACAGACCGGCCCACCAGGTCAGGTCTGAACGTTTACAGTTAATATTCACCCCACTGTTCCCAACTCAGTGACTTTCTTGCTATATTTAGAGACATTTCAGACAAAAAAAATTGGTATCGGCCTAAATCAAAATTGGCAGGTCAGGCTTTTTATAGATCGGTAACCAGGGATCGGCCAGAAAACTGCAATCTGTGCAGCTCTACACACATATTCATGACATTCTATAATTAAATTAATTTCTCTTAAGCGTTACTCCAATAGCTATAAATGTAATTGATACCAGGTGATTATAAACCTGGTATAAATTTATAGTTCAGCCGTCCAATAAAACCGTGTCTGTCTTACCTTGTGGTGCCAGTATTAAGGAGGTTATAGCGGTTCCAGTGGAGCGAGGGGTTCTGGCTGCTCAGTGTGTGGATCCTGAGCCAGAGAAGTGATAAATAACTCTGGATTCCTTTCTAACTCATGTCCATCATCCGGCACGAGTCCAGTCAGCAGGGCAGCGACCAACCAGTTGCTCCGTGTGGCGACTCTTGTCGTTAATTTGCCAGCTGTGCAGCTTTCACCGAGGAGGAGGAGGAGAAGAATGAGGAAGAGGAGGAAGAGGAGGATGGGACTCCACGGCTGCAAGGGGGTGGATTTATTCCCGAGAAACACACTGTCTCTTTTCGCGTCTGTTTCTGTAACACGCCTCTCTCTCTCTCTCTCTCTCTCTCTCTCTCTCTCCCTCTCTCCCTCTCTCTCTCTCTCTCTCTCTCTCTCTCTCGCTCTCTCTCTCTTCCTTACGAAACGGTAAAAAGCTGAATTTTACTCGTTGTTCCTGCAGATGTGTACGTGCCTGATGAAGTACACGTGTGCTGCGAAAAGTTTCCAGTCACACACTAAATGTTTTTTTTTTCTTCTTCTTTACTTTCTGACAGCTGCCACATGTGTGGAAACTCTCATAACTCATTTCTGTCTTTTTCTGCCACAGTAATCAGTTTAAAAAAAAAAGTATTTTGTGATCTCAATTTGAACAGCCATTATAGTCATGTTCAATAAATTAGAATGTGCTTTCTGGCGAGGCTAATTTGACATATTAAGTTGGTACTTTTCATTCTAAACTGTTTTTTTTTTTTTTTTTTATTGGTCTGACGTACTACTCACATTTTAAATGCCATGTGTTTTTATGAACTGCAAGCTGGAAAATAATCACAATTAACAGAAATAAAGGCTGGAAAACATCAGTCTGTGTGTAATTAATCTATATAACTATGTTTCACTAAGTGATTGATAATCAATCAATCAAATGTATTTGTATAAGGTAAACATTGCTGCTGAGTAATGGTGGATTCAGGCCCCATTACTTTTTTTTTCCTTTGAAACAAACTAACTGCTGGTTTCAGGTCTTTCTGTACACTGAAGTGTTGGAAGCCGTTTTACTGCGCAATGATGTTCTTCCTTCTAGTTCCCAATTAAACCACAGATGTGCCCAGTGGGTACTTTAAGTAATTTAGAAATTACTTTTGTCTTTTACAACACTGTTTTTATGAAGGCCTCGTGTTCGTGAATGTTTCTCGTAGGGTGATGAAACATTGTAAAGGCCTCCAGCTTGTACTTGACCAATGAGAGATAAAAGATGGCTTCCTAACTACTGAGACTTCAGCTCTGAACCTCCCTTTATGTGTTCATAACTGCTTCCCCTGTGTTATTATTACACGTAATTTCTTGACGTATCTATGTTTTTTTCTTGTTCGTGTGAGGACTTGGCCTTTTCAGGCTACTCCGCTCGATTAAAACCTCGCTTCACGGCACCGTTTGACTTGGATTGCCTACGGTAGATTTTTTTTCTTATCTGACCAATCAGCGAGCAGAAGGAGAAGTCGCGAACGACGACGTCGATTTCCTGCGCCGTGTTAGCATTGTAACCTGTCTGTAGCTAGCAATGGCGGCGAAGGAACTGAGCGAAGCCGTCCCGCGTTGGGAAGCTTTCAAATATTGAAATAACATTACTGACTTCTGTCTTTACATGGAGGGTCGGTATTTACAGAGCAGTAGGTTTCATGGCGCGCGCAAAACGTCAGTGATGTGTTGAGACTTTTACGTCAATTGGACCTCTAGGAATATATTTAGAAAATTGGTGACATGCACTGTTCTATATTTAAAAAAATAAATCCCAAAGGAATGCCATTCCTGAAAATGTAATTAAAATTTAATGAGGTTGAATCATATTTTTTTTTTGCTGTAAGGTGTAATAATATGGCTGTCAGGCTATCAATTTGTTAGCTGATTAAATGTAGCAACAAACATCCAACCAATGTTCTTTAGTTTATGACTTGGTCCTAATAATTTATGTAGAGAAAGAAGCAACACGATTCAAAGATGGTATGAAAAAACAATTTAATAGAGTCAACATAAAAAAAAAAAAATCAGGAAAAAATAATTTCTATGCAAAATACAAGCAAATGTGAAACAAAGACGATCTTGTATTATTGAGAATGATAACCATAATGCCTAACATATTTCATTCTACAAAAAAATTATGACAGGCACTTAAAATCTAATTACGCTGCAGTTTCCAGACAATCACTGACCAAAACGAAGGAAAGAGACAAATTCTGGTCCTTGTAATCATGGATGGACATTTAAAAAAGGATGATCTATCATTACAACAGGAAGAGCAGAAAAGTTTGTTTAGAACTGAACCACACAGAACAGGAACAGGTGTGGAGAACACATTCTATACCTCCACTGGAGGGAAGCGCAGAGTTTCACCATAAAAAAAAACAAACAAACCAAAAAACAATGTTTGAAACTCAGAATATTAAGAGATGATGTGCTTTTTGGACCTGTAGTTTCTGTGCACATTTCTCAATGTGCACCAATTTCTCCTCACAGACATGCACTGGCCTGAAGGCACTTCAGAAACGCAGATGACAGCAGGAGCAATTTGTACAGTAAGTGGGCTCTATCATTCATAGCCAAAACAAAGTGTACAATATTACATTAGTAATATATAAGGGCTTAATTTATGAATAAAACACATTTTGTATGCAGCACCTTATAAAACATTGGTTGCCCTTTTATTAAAACCCTCAAATTAGTTGAACTACATCGAAACAGTTCATTATGCAAGACAGGAAGTAGATGTTTATAATAGTGTTTCACCTTAACCACGTAGACAAGAGTTCAAGTGATGACCCATTCCCTCCAATTACCTGTGATAAATACAGCTGGAATTACCACTTTAAATGGCGTAAGTAACTTTCTATCAAGTCTTTCTGTTCATTGTCTCTTTGGGAAACCAATTAAGAACATTATTGTTACATAAATGTGCTTATGTAACAAAAAGTGATTCTAAAAGGGGCAAAGTAACATCATTCATTTTGGTACCTTTGTGTACAGCCTGGAGTATTTTGGCCCAGAACCGGTTACCCACAGATGGGTAGCGAGCGCCATTCAGACAAAACTACCTACCAACAGGTACTTCTAATTAAATTACTTCAGGCAACACTGCTGGATTTCCTTGAAATCGCCAAATACGACAAAGAGGTGCAAAAATACTAAGCTTGCCAGCTTTTCTGCGTCCAACTTAAGCCACGGAGTGTTCAGAAAACCTTTCAACATCCTACCGACGTACGAGAACTTAAAACGTGTGCCGGCCCACATGCAAGAATGTACCGGTGGGTGAAGCAGGTAACGCTGCTTTTAAGAAAAAAACTGATTCCTAACAATCTAAAGTGCTTCTGATTGCTGCAGCAGATTGACTTTTTTTTGTTCTTCCTTCGTCGAGGGATCAGGACGGATGCAGAAGTCCCAGCAAGGCTCCGACAGCACCGAAGTAACCCTGGGAAACGAGAGTTAGACACCACCGTTAGTCCAGACCAGACACCGGAAAGCTTTGAACAGGTGAGCTATTGGGATTGAAAAGTGTTTGCCCGACTCTTTTATGTTTAAAATAAACCAATTAGTGCCTTGCCTCATGGCGAAGGAAGAGAGCCTTGAGCTGGCCTTTGGACCAGTAGTCCATGGCGTAGGCCAGCAGCTTCATAGAGAGGATGTTCACTCTTAGGAAGTTCCCCACAAACACCACTCTCTCAATGTTCTGAGCAAAACACAAGAAAAGATCAGAAATAACAGCGATCAAACAGATTATGTTTAATAAGCAATAACAGAAGTGCATAACGTTGCCCGTGACGATGGCGGCCACACAGTGTGAGCTCCTCTACGCCGTCATAGCCCTGTACAATGCTGCTTGATCAAGACGCCACAAGGCAGCACCGTAAAGAGGCTGAAGGCAAAAAAGGAATAAGACTTGAAAGGTCTTCTCCAGCCGTTTTACACAAACCCCAGTCTGAACACACAACGGGATTTTATATAAAACCACATCGACTTAGACCAGATTTGCACCAAGAACCTGGCTGGACAGCACAAGAAGCTGGTTCTCTGTTTTTTTCCAACAGGTGAATGCACTCCCAGGTTCACAGACAGAAATAAAACAAAAACACTCGTTTAGGATTCTGAATTTTTTTATATATCATAAAATCTAATTGTTTTTCATTTGTAATAAAATTTTAGTTGAAACAATCGAAATGTTATTAGCTCATCTTTGATTGGCTGATTGTCAAATTGATCAAGCTTCTCAAGCTAGCATAGCAGCCGCGAAATGGATGAGTTTCTGACCAGAAAGAGACCGAAGGGACCGTCTGAATCCCTGAGAACTTTTGGGTGACTAAAATCAGAAGTCATGAGGCAGAATTTATGCTAAAAGAATGTAGTAATTATTAAATTGTGAATGACAGTGAGAAAAATAAACTGTCTAAAAGTTGTTTCTTTAAATATTTTTTTAGCCGTAGTCTGTGAGTTTATAAAGGGGTTCCCTGCCCAAAAGCTAAAACTAGGGATGCACGATATATCGTCAGCAACATCAGTATTGGCCAATATTAATAATTTTTAACATATCGGTATCGGCCCCATAATGATAAATAAAACTGGGACAACATTAACAATCATTTGTTTCTGGTCGTTTTTACCCCAAAGGTGTCAGAATGGCAGAGAAATAAATATATAATATTGGTAATCTGCCATAACAAGAATATTAAATTAATATACAGATATCTGCGCATCTGTTGCTAATGCTGTTTGTGAGGGCCATGATATAGAAAAGTTAGGTTGTTGTAGTGCTAGCTATGCTAACCTTTAGCATAAGATGCAAAAAACTATTCTGTATTCGTTTTGAAATTAGGCTAATGAAGGCTCCGCCCCTAGCTGAACATGCTGGTCAACTAGAGTTGGTTTCTCAACATTTCAAGTGTTGCTGGAGTCTCTACCTCACCAGATCATTGTCCCTCTTCATTCAAAAGGGTAACTTTAAGATCACTTTCTTATAAAAGGCTAAACCACTGTTTCACAGTGGCCCCTGTCCCAACACACACAGTGTGACGTCACCTCAGCTTCCAACTTAAAGGATTGATTACTGCCTTTCCGATACTTTCTAATAATATTGCTCTCAAATGCACTGAAATTGACTAAAATAGTTAATTTTCGGGAAACCACTTGGTCAGAAATTGGTGACGCAAATTCTGATTGGTGTCTCTCTAGTGCCAAACATCACTGCTGCACTGAAAAAAACAAAAACTCACCAAGCATTTTTTTGTCTAGTTTTTAGTGCAAATATCTTCCACACACTTAACCATTATTACCCCATGATTGTTACTAACCTCGTTGAGAGCGCACATTCTGGTAATGGAGCCGATGTTATTGGTGATCGTGACCAGCGTTGCTCGAGCCAGGTCCTCCTTAGACACAGACTCCCTTTTTTCTTTGAACATCATGCTGCCAAAACTAGAAAACAAAGAGAAACGGAGCCGTCAGTCGGTGTGGAGACCGCTCAAGTCCAGCCAGTAAACCTAACAGTGCTCAGGTTCTCTGCTGAAGCTCTGACGATGCTGGAAACCATCACAAAACACGCCGAAGACCAACAGTAAGAACAGTAGAAGGAGCTGTAAACCGCACCTTGAGGCCACAGTCCAGCCCGGCAGTCCAAACCTCTCATAGTCTCCTCCGTAGATGTCCCGGACCAGCTTGTCCACGTGGGTGCTCTCCCCCTGAGAAGCCATTTCTAGGGCTTCCTCGAAAGTCGAGCAGCCAGTGAGAAGGCAGCACAGGCCGAGGAAGGTCCCGCCCCCGAGGCTGTCGACGCAAACGGATGAATCAGACATCAGTGAAATTCTCTGGGATTTGACTCAATAGTCAATTTTATTCAGTAAGATGTTACAAACTGATAACAAAAGCTATGAGAAACAATGTCAATATTAGCGTTAGCATCAACGATAGCATGTAGAGACGTTGCAAAGTGACATCACGCACACAAGACTCGCTCCCCAGCTCCCTGCTGGAAAAAAAAAAAATACTTGTCACATATTACTACCATGGGTTTTAAAACTTGTCAACATAATGCACAAAATCTTAAATGTACGCGTTTTATAAAATACAAACAGAGAGGGAAGTAGGTTGGCTATGCTAGCTTGACTTTGACAACATCTAGATGAGCTGTGGAATTTGCCGTTATTCATTTCAGTTAAAATATTAAAATAAGTCTGATGATATCATCAAGTCTGACATATCATCAGACTTGATGATATGTCAAGTCTGACATATCATCAGGAGAGCAGGTGTTTAAATTAGCTAATCAACCACCGCTGTGTTCAGATGATCACTTACTAGGAATTGCAAAATAAACTTCAAGCCTGAAAACATAATACTGCTATGGACTGAATGTGCTGATCTTT
>CAEGAG010109046.1:0-15339 GCA_903067065.1 Brachyrhaphis terrabensis | reverse complement strand
TATATATATATATATATATATATATATATATATATATATATGTTGTAGCATTCCACGATGCGTACCAAATTTTTAAAGATAAAATTCGTAAATTTGTAAAAAATAAAGCATCAACCATTAGTGCGGTGGGCGGTGGGAGCTGGTTGGGGGTCAATAGTTGCCCTATGACGTTGCAGGGAATCCACACATACAAAATAATATATATCTTTCGCATAAGTTTAATAAAGAAGAGGACAAACTTACACGTGTTGCAATATTTCATTGATTTAGTTATGAATGTGTTTTTCGCCCAGTACCAACGCGCTCTGCTCAGCAGCGCCACCAGGATGTGACTGGGGGTTGATGGGATACTGCTGACCCCTCCTCCATTCACACAGCCTCACACACATGCTAATAATAACTGTGTTTAGCAGTTACACATTTGAAACTTCCAGGAGACACCCAACTCAGTTCAATCTAGTTGAGTTCAGTTCAATAGAAACAATTCACAAGTCACTTGCAGGACAGAGCCAATCCATGTCCACACATACAGGCTTATTTAATCAAATAAATCCACCACAGTCCAGAGGGGGGGGAAGAAATATATTGCGATCAAATTCATACCATAATGCCAATAACTCTTCAGGATTCTCACGCCCTATTAAAACGACCCCCAGCTGAAAATCACAACGTCTCCATAACAGCAGCCACAAGCCAAACATGCTCCACCGCCACCCTCGTGACAAATTAAGAGGAATCAAAACGAGACCTTATTAATGAGACGGCGGTGATGGTTCATCAATTAAAAGATGCTCCTGGTGAGCGCTTCTAATTTCCCCCCCTGAACGAGCCGCTCACTTAATGCGCTAATAAGAGCGAATTATTAAATTACACATCGACTTATGAAAAGCAGATAATTATGAAGAGCCAGTTAAGTAGTCATTAGCTATCCCTGTTAATTACCGCTGGTCAGGGGAGGGCTTGCAGTGCGAGGGTCTCATCGGGAATTGAAATTAACTTTATTCAAGCGAGCCTGTGCTGCTGCTGGTTGACATGCCGGAGCTCAGACAGAGAGATAAGCGGATTCCCAACCAGACCTGCCTGGCTTCGCTTTCACATGTTTGGGCTAAAATCGATTCAGATTACATTTATTTGTTTATTTATTTATGTATTTATTTATTTTAAAGCGAATCAATGTGACCCCAGCACCAAAAATAGAAAACCGCATCATAATTTTTTCAGTCTTGAAGCACTTAATAAACGCACCAGCCGCGATATATATATATATATATATACTGTATTTTTTTTTTAGATAATGGAGGATGGGCTCAAAAAAAAAAAACATGCAGTATTGAGAGCTTTCTACAAAACAAGAAGGGGCAGCTCTGTTTCCTTTTGTCATAATTACGCCCTCTGTTTTATTTTTTTCTCCCCCCCCCCCAACGCCACCACCACCCCCTCCTCAACATTTCCCTCTTTCACAGGGATGCTGATGAAAATTTAATGAAGCCAGGGACTGTCGGAGCTCCGCCCGGGGACCTGAGAGTAGAATATTTTAACTGTACATTTACGCCAAGTGTCTGCCTTCAAAGACGCGGCTGCTGCTCTCGAATTAGATGAACTGTGAGCCATAAACTGAGCGCGTTGCACACTGCAGGCCCTACAAACCCCGCGTATTTATCATCTACTGGTGCTGGCTGCTTTGCACCGCCGCGACGCTGCGCACAGACCCGTCAGATGGCTGCTCGAATGGGAAGTGGCAATCGCCATTTGATATTGTCGCCAATCAGTTGTTGTTGATGCAATATTAATCAGCCATCAATAGTCATTAGTGTGTTAAGTATTTTCCAGGATCTAATCGATGGAGGCTGGAAGGAGGCTGCTGGGATACTTTCTGAGCTGGAGGTGGCATGCACAGGGCGGGAAAGCCACAGTTTTTCTCTTTGCCAATCAAACAGCTCTGTAGTCGTAATGAAATCACGCACGCAAGCACGCAACAGCCACAGGCCAACTGATAAACCGGAGCTGACGCCAGAGAGGTGAGCTTCAAAATGCTCAGGCCCGCATTCCAGCTGGAAGACAAACATTTAAGTTTTCTTTCTTGCAAATAAACAATTACATTTATGGTAAATTTTCTATCTTCTCAAAAAAAATTCAGGCAGATGTGTCCCACTGAAAATCTTAAAACATAACTTACACAAACATACAGACCAACTTACTTTTTTATTCTTGTATTCCCTATTCAAAAGATACAGAAGGCTTGATTTATTTTATAGAGCATTTCTGCATGAATCTGATGGGAGAGAAGTTTTTCATTTCATTTTCACTCATTTTGTGAATATTATCTTAGTGTAGATTGTATTCTGTTATAATATACAATTCTGTTATTTAATATTATGTTTTAAACTAATACATTATACTGAATCTAAGATGTATGACGTATTTATAAACAACAACAACCACCACAATAATAATAATAATAATAATAATAATAATAATAATAATAATAATAATAATAATAATAATAATAGATGTAAGACAAAGCATCTGATACATCAAATTCTTGGTAACTGATTGATGCTAAATTATTTTTGCCACAATATCTTTAAAAAATGTGGTAGTGAAATTAGATATATGACATAAAAATGACTCAAACATTTTTTTTTCTATTTCTATATTTATTTTTACTTGTAAATTCTTTGATCAGGTTGATAGAATGGCCTCTATCTCAATGACTTTTATTTTGAAATCTAATCTGAAACGAATATGAGCTGTGCAGACATGCGTAGACAAGAGTTCCCTTACGTATACATTATTGATGACGTGAAACCCTTTTAAAGACATACCTTTATTTCCCAGATCCATAAAATAAAATATATTATTTTCTGTGTTTAACATCAAATGGGAACTTTAGCAGTTAAAATATAATCACATCTTTTAGTTTGTCATTGTTTCAACTGTATAGATGGTTTGAAAAGTCCTTTTAATTTATTGCAACTCCTTTATAACTAAAATAGCTTAAGGGCATGATTAGAGAAGCCCCAGTCACACTGACATGTGGCTGATACCAAAATAATGATTTTGATGCAAACCCAAGTTCCCACCTTTTCCCCAGAGCTTTCTCAGCTCCTTCATGCATTTATTACTGATGGAACCCCGAACATCTATTTTAATTTCTTAAACATTCAACATTCCAGTCCTATTTCCAGTTCTATGCTTTGTATTTTTCTTTAACAGTCATGCAATCAATTCCATTTTATGACTTTTATTTTTCTGTACGAGTCAAAATAAATATTAAAATGTTTTGCTCGAGGGTCAGTGCAACTCTACAACTCGATTAGAGTGTTGTGATAAAGTAATCTGCTGGAGCTAGACTAAGTTATGTGTGTTTAGCAGATTTGTAAAATGAAACATCAACTAGATATAACCAAGATAAATCCTACAGCAGCAGATGGATCTCACACAAAGTTTAGTTTAATTTTTAAAAACTGAAGTGAAGATTTGCAATGCAGACCTGTGTGATTGTTGAAAATATATATATATATGTATATATATATTTCCAAATGAATCTGAAAACATACCTAAAATTATACAGGTACACCAAGAGAATTAATAAGTTTTAATGCTGCAATTATAGTTTTTAAAAAAATCTGGTGTTGTGAAATTGCCTACCATAAATTTACAAAAGCCTGCCATGTTAGAATGGATCTGAATGTTTTTTGGACAATGTATTTATTTAAACAATAAAATAAAGCTTCGTACTAACTTCATAAAAGTTTTGTTATTTTATTGGATAAAAAACCACTTACACCCAAAAGCTATATTAATAATGATTTCCAAAAATGTATGTTAGTGTCCACAAACTAAACACTAATACAGAATCTTGACAACAGAAGATTTTACACTACAATAACGTCACTCAGATTGCTCACTTAAAAAAATGTTTCCAATTAAAGTTTGAGCGTATGTCAGTCATAGACAGTTACAGTCCTTTAAATGTTTCATTTGTTGTATGAAAACTGCAGATAAGACAGCAAAGATGATGATTTACTTATTTTCTGTTATTCTGTTTAACCGCTACACTATAAAAATGAAATTTGGAGATTAAAAAAAAAGAAAAAATGGCAGCCAATAAAATTATTGCTAATTTGTGAATACAATGTTCAGCAATGGCTGGTTTTGATCAACATTTTGTAGTATAATTTGTTTCAACATTTTGATTTGCATTGGTCTGTTAGGGCATTATTCTCAATCAAAGGATACCAAACTGGTGCATTTGGTTGGATGGTAAATATAATTCAACTGAGTATAGTATTTAATAGAAGTAAAGACACATTAAAGACCTTAAGAAAGGTTATGAGTTAAATGACAACACTTATTGGCAAGCGTAGCTTCTTAATCCTGCATCAATTATATCTATATAATTCTATATTATATCTGTGGTTGTCGAAGATTACATGTCACTTTTATCGTCTTTAATTCAAAAATACTTCACCAATCCCAAAGAGAAATTAAAAGCATCTTTTATTTGTTAGTCTTTGAATCGACTGAAGCAACGCGTTACGAATTCTTGAGTGTTTCGTATCTTAATCTCACACCAATTCTTAGTTTGTGTTTCTTTTTCAACATAAGATGACAATTCAGAAACTATATCATAAATTACATAATTTCTAGTCATAAATATTGATAAAAATCTATCCTCCAGAAAGATTTTCTTGGTTAAAATCTAACAAATCCTTACTTAAAGTGTGCATGACTGCAGTTTTTATGTAAGAAAAGGCAATTTGACATTTGACCACAGAATTACAGATATTAGTGTAATGTAACTGTTTAAATACTGACCTTCTGCAGAGTTCATGCCTGATTAAACAACAGACAGATCTTATGGTTCATGAACAACTACAGGCCACTGAGCCATGGATCCTTTCCCTCCAAACAGCTTTTTTTGGTGTTCCGAATGACTGAGTTGTGGATGAGATTGGACCTTTACAAGGAGGTGGTAGAGCTGTCTGGAGCATGTGTGCTCACTGGGCTCTGACAGCCGTGCTCTGTTGCAAATCTATTAATCATACCCACAAGGAGGGCTGGTCTCTCTCACACCCGTTCTCTCTTTCTCTCTTGCCCTCCCTTTCTTTCTCTTGCTCACTCACTCATTCACTCACTTACTCACTCACTCAGTCTCAGTTTTCAGTTTATACAGAACAGAATCATTTACATAAAGTCCTTAAGGCAAATAACTGTTGGGGGCTCTAATTTATATCTGATCGAAAATTAGCCGTCATTATGCGCACCATTAGCTGCGTCTTTAATGTGCTTCTAAGCACCATTTGTCAAGCAGCTTGTTAATATCCTTCAAGTCTTTAAAGTTGAGAGCTCATTAAAGACTGCTGTGCCTGCTCTTGATGCTATTTTATAAGATTCAGAGGGAAGGGATGGAACATTGCATAGATTTTTGTATTTATACTTTCAAGAAATAATTGTGTGCACAGATCTATTGTGCTTTCTAGATAAATACAAACAAAAAAAAGTCAATAATGCATCCTTAATTATCAACAAAGAATAGATTTTGTCCCACGCTGTCTCACCATTTTTTGTTTTCTTTGGACAGCCACTGTATTGTGAAAATGAGTAGTTTTGAATTTCACTTCCCTGTGAAAGCAGATGAACTCTTGCATATCCACTCACAGGCTGTCTAATGCTTTATTGTCCACAGCCCATAAAATAAGAGACTCCCAGGCCCAATCTTTGCCTGGGCGTAATGGGAGTTATGCTGCTTATTATTGGTTTAAACTCCAGTGTCCTTAGCCCCCTTTTTTCTGCAGTGTACCAGATTCCTCCAGGCTAAAGCAATAAAGAGAGTAATTAGAATGCTAAAGACAGATGTAAATAAAGAGAATGAGACAGTGGTGAGGGATGAGGCGTCGAGGTCACACACTCTCATCAAAAACCCAGTTGGTAGCAAATGACACAACGTTCTATGCCAGAGGCCCGGGGGCTACGGCTGCGAACCAGAGGACATAATGGACTGAATTATGGCCTCAACGGCAATGCGTCTCACAGCACCATTGAGGACAGACAACACACACAATTCCAATCCTCAAACAGAGAATTACATGTTTCGACTCAAACTGTCGGAAAACATTGCATAATATATTCAAATACAAGTGTAGCGCATACAAAATTAGACAATATGCTATTATCAAGCCCATATTTAATTTGATTCATTGAGGAGATGAATCTCAGTGAATTTGTAGCATATGCTGATTAATGAAAATATTTAAAAATACTATATCAAAATATTATTTTGAGATATTGACTATTTTATAGAAAGAAATTCAGAAGAATAAAATCAAAAGAGTCAAATAACTCTCTTCAAAACTGCTGTAAGTGCAATAATCTATCTATATATCTATCTTGAATCTTAGGGAATGAGATCCTGAAGATCTGAGATCTTTTAAACATCATGATGTTGGAAAATGAAGGGTGTAGTGAGGTAGAATCAACTAATCACTTTTATAGAACCTGTCTGACAACATGAAGTAGGTTAAAATGACCAGAAAGCAAAACAAAAACTACAAAGAATCCAAATAAAAGATGAGAAACAAAATCACTGACATCTATTAGAAAAGGGTTGCACAGATTTGTCCAGTGCTTTGAGAGTCCAAAAAACCACGATGAGAGCCATATCCAATTGTGACAAAACATGAAACGGTGGTGAACCTTCCCAGGCAGGGATTGGTTACCAAACCTAGGAGGTGAACAAACAACCCAGAGCAAAATCTAAAGCACTGCACAGCTTACTTCCTGCAGTTAAGGTCAGTGTTGATGATTTAATAATAACAAAGAGACTGTAGAGAAGAAGCATCCATGGGAGCGCTCCAAGGCCAAAATTGATGCTGATCAAGAATAATAATACTGTAGGCTCACATAACCCAAACAAAACTACATGATGAAGAGATCTGTGGACTGATGTGACAAAAGTCAAACTTTCTCTCATGATATCTGGAAAAAAACCCACTAACAACCTAAAAGCAGGTATACATGGCAGTGGTAGTGTGAAAGTCTTGACTTACAGCAACTATCTACGTTTCCATTACAAATGTACACAAAATGTTGTAGATTTTCTGCTAAATTTCTGCTAAATAAAAAAAAAGACTATTAAAATCATATGTGAATAAGTTATACATGCAATAAATACCAAAAAATACTTCACTATCATCTTCAAACTACTTTCTGTTGTGTTTTTCTTCATTGCTGAACCAGTGGCAAGATCTAGTTGTTGATCATGTGACTGGTGATGAGAAAAAAAAAGTGTTTCCATTGCAGTTCTGCAAAATAAACCAATTTTGATACGGCCAAAAAAACCCAAAAAACAAACAACGTCATACTAGAGTCAAAGCTTTTTCTTTAAAAATGAAATTTGACATTGCATTAATACATGGTCAATGGAAACACAGATACTGATGGAACTGCTCTCCAGAATAAACTCTTGAAGGAGCATGTCCATCTGACAGTTTGTGACCTTTAGTAAATGCCCACTAGGGTTATGCATTAAGAAAATTAGTGGCCTAGTCAAAGTCTGGACTTAAATTCGATTTAAATGATGTTGGGTGACCTTAAGCAGTGTGCTCATAGTTAAAACTCCTCCAATATGAATAAGAATCGGAGGGGTTTTAAAAAATATAACCAGAAAGTGAGGATATTAAAAATGGGATCCAGATTGCTAATATATTCCATAAAATCCGATGGCTTTAGCTCGCTGTCTTCCTGTAATCATTTGCCTCATATGTTACAATCCTTTCCAGTTCCACATTTATGACTTTGTGTGTAATAAACCGACAATTATAATACTCTGGGCAGCCAGATACAGACATTTGGCAGCAATCATGCTGCAAATGAGCCATCAGATAACTTCCAACGAGACACTCTTTTTAAAGGATTGGAAGCCACACGGCTCATTTATGGTGACGGTTTTCTACACATTTTTTCCTTTTACATCAGTGAAACAAACTGCAGAATGCCAAACAATATCTAAATTCCGCTACATCTGTAAGGAAGGTGTAACATATTCCCTCTTTATCATCAAACTACAATTTCCTACAGTGTATCGGCTTCTGTGATAGAAATGAGAGACATATAGCTTTTTTATTGCTGAAAAGTTAGCAGCTTGCCATGCAAATACTCTGCAGGAAGTAATGTCTCAGCAAAGCGGCTTGATGCCACCCATTATATTAGATTACATTATGCTGTTGAAATGTGTGCTTCTGAGGTGCCTTTGCGAAAGGTTGATTACTGTGGATATATTTCACCTGCCGCTCTGGGCCATTATTGCTTGAGATAGGGACTTTAGTCAGAAGCTTGATGGAGCGCTCCGGAACTGGCATTGTTCCTAGTAAAACCATAGAGAGTGATTCAATGTGCGCATAAAGAAATGTTAACGATCATCAAAGACCTTTGTGTTGGATGGCTTTCCTTGCAGTGGCTCTGGCTTCCCTGAAAGATTCTGTTTTTTTGTTTTGTTTTTTCTATTTTATTTCTACCCACACTATCTAAAATATTTTACAAATTTTAATGAAATGTTCTGTAAGATGAACAAAAATAAAAAATACAAATTCAGCATCAAAACACAAACTACGTCCAAAATTGGTATTTTCTTCGGAAAAGCATGTATTCCACATGTGTGTGTTTTCTAATTTCAAATATTTACACAGAAATGCCTTCATATCGGAGAGGCAGTGCTATGAAATGTGGCAGCCAGACACAGTTTCTGACCTCTATATAGCAGAGTGGAAGGACCTCAACAGCTGTAAACAACACTGCAATCAGTGTCCCATCTGCTCCCATGTCCCACTTGTGTGGATGCCTTTTTGCCATTTCTTTCACTCTCTGCCAAGCGACTGCCTCAGGACATCTAACCCAGAGAAAAGAGCTCATTTACCCAAGAAGGAAAGAAGCAAACTAGATTTCTGAGTGTGTTTGCTGACAAGGTGGTGGAATTTAACAAAGTGCATTGAAATGCTTGTGCAAAAAATCTGCCAAAAACACTTCATACTGATATAATATTGTTGGGAGCAGCTCTGTGAGTACAATGAAAATCCTGCATTGAGCCAGTAATCGAAATTTCTATTATGTGGTCATTTAACCCCCATTAGCCCTTGTTCATCCCAGTGGTGCTTCACAGGAATGATCTGAAGAGGAAACTTGAGCTCGAAAGGTAAGTGGCACCAAACTAAGTGGGACATTACGGTGCTACATGTTTTCGATGCTTTTCTCCTTGAATTTCAACCAGTTCCAAAGTATGGGCCAATGGCTACTTTAAATTGATGATCAGAATCGCTCATCTTTGCATTACATTCAAATTGGTTCGAACTCCAAGTAACCAAGATCTGCAGAATATTAAGGATATGTTTCTCTTTCTCTGTGAGCCTGAGGGACAGTAATGTGCTGCATTTGGTATTTCTATTAAACAAATAAACAAAAAGTGAGTGATAATTAAACACCAGGAAGGTTGGACTAATGCAACAAAAATGGACAATCTGGAGCTGCTTGAGAGTCCCGCTGGTCCTTTTAAACTGTGTCTTGAGAAGAGGATTGTTTAACAGTGACTGAGCAGTTCCACAGGATCACAGGAGTGGAGAATAGATGAGCAGAGGATATCTCCATCTCACCTTCTCTTTTTATTCCACACCTTTAAAAGACTCATGAAGGGATTTTCATTTGTTCCTTAATGTCCAACACAGTTTTTAACAGCTACATTAAAGCCATAGTATCCAACTTTTATAAAAAAATATATATATATGACGAGACAATATGAGACGAGACAGATGTGAAAAGATCAAACCCATTCACCTCCTTCCCTACTATTGTTGGCTGTACAAATGCAAAGCTCCCGGTCGAAAATAACCAATCATAGCTGATCACTCTCTTGCGTGTGCTGCTTAATGTGCTAATGGCGGAGAAATACATTTCCATTCAAACGTTTTATCCACTGTCGACACTGGCCATGCTGACGGGCCTGAGCATTCAGAACAGGCTCTGCTTGCCGGAAGAAGCTGTAGGATAGCAGAGGGCCAGGGGAGGTTGTGAGCAGTGTGTACACAAGTATTATTGACAGCATTAAGACTCTCCTCCTGGCTCTGATTTGCTTTTTTTCCTGACTGAGTGGAGCATTTCTGTAGTTCGCATTGGGAGCACTAGGAGAAGGCAGAGGAGATCGATCTTTTCACAGATTAACTGCATCAGACTTTATTGTCAAATATGTAAAAATAACATTTTTATTATCATTATTATTTCTTTTTTTAAATTAAATTTACATTTACAATCCGAACTCGATCACTTTTCACCTTTGGAAATCGTTTTTTGTTTTATAATTTTATGTATGTGTACATATACATAACCTTTATTTAACCAGGTACATCTCATTATGTCTCATTTTAAAGTCTGTAACAAACATTTTTGCTGCACAACACAAACAGTTTCATTTAATTTGAAGAAGGTGAAGGGCGGGGGCAACTTCACTCAGATCTTCAACTTCATAACTGCACTTGCAAGGTTGAGATTATATGCAGATGTGCACAAATTGCCCAAAACCTTTATAACTATACGTCTCAAAAGTATCTGGTAGAAGATGGTGAAAAATTAAAGTTGGATTTTTTACTCCACTGAGCTGTTGCTGCTGTGCCTCAGTCAATGGCTGAAGTTTATCTTTCTAAAATTAAATTCTAGCACCTTTCCAGGAGTCTGCGCTGGCAAAATTTGTATTCATCATAGAAAACTCGTAAACAAAGATGCCTCCTTCCAGATTTCTGTGGGTTATGTGATCTGAGTGGAGAGTCAGCATCACTTAAACTCCTTTGGGTGGGATTGTGGAAATACAGGAATTTGATTGGAGCATTTTCCCTTCAAGAGGATCGTCTAGAAGCCCAATATGTTATTGCCCTTATTCATTTACTTTATCAGTGCGCTGCTGGAATATACATAATTCAGACAACCAGGGGATGTCTTTGGGCTCCGAACCACCTGCTGGCTTTTATTAGCTAATTAGTGGTGATTTATCAGAGCTGCTAATTTGAGTGGAGCTGCTTGCCTTCAGGACTCTCAGAACACTGTATGAATTCTGATGGTAATTATGCTTATTTGATGGGCAGTTTGCTAAAACAAAAAGTTCTGTCTTTTCTGCCCCAAAGGGGTGAAATTCCTGCTCTTATGAAATATGACCTTGTGTGATTTCTTTCTTGTCTGTCTCATTAGGTCTTCCACACATTTCATTTTAATACCTAAATTCAGAACAGCTTGCATTTATACCTTTAGATATGTGTCCTTGGGAAGGTCTTTTAGGTTGTTCTTATATTCCAGGTTTTTGTCAAGTGGAGTATAATTTCCCCTAAATATCAAACTTGCAATTGTTTTCACCTCAAAGCCATCACTTTCAAACATGAAGGTAATGTGTGTCCTGTTGACAAAACAGACATTTGGATTTGGAGATAATTGAGGACAACGCTGTCCTCAATGATTTATTTTCTTTAAGGCGACATTTTCTGATTTTGAATGAACAATATTTGCTGTTTAACTTGCTTTTTCTTTTTTGTACCCATTCTTTTTTGGAGACAAGAACATCAAAACTTTTCTATCAATGTGAAATCTGTTCATTACTATTTATCATCAGTTTAGATTTTTTTTTCAGCATTGTGTTCCTTTATTTTAGGTATTTCTACATCCACCCATCATGGATTTTCTATGTATGCTCAATTCTTGCAGGGTCAAATTTATGCTCCATCTGGGTAACATTACAGGCTTTTTTAATTGTTTTACTGGATTCACTTTATTATTGTACATTTTTTTCTTCATCAGTTGCAAAACTGTTGTTAAGACTTGCTGTTTTCTAAGTAAATTCTGGGACAAATTTAGCCTAACATTGAAATGAAAGAGAGAATAAGAGTATGACCTGCAATTGTTTTATATATGAAATGCTGATTCAGAAGTAATAGAAATATATTAAAGTTTTACCTTGCATAAATCTGGTTCATTTTTCATAAAATCATTCTCTGCCAAGACATCATTCTAAATCTTCCTAACTTTCTACATTTGATGTAGTTTGAGCATTATTATTATCTTGCACTGGTTTACATCAGGGGTCTGTAACCTCAGTTCTTGAATGCCATGAACTGAATTACCTCCTTGGCACATCAGTAAGTTCAGTAAAGGCATTAATCATTCATTTAATGCAGGTTTGTTGGAGCAGGGATGAATGTAAAAGTTGCAGGACAGTGGCACTCGAGGACTGAAGTTTCAGACTCCGAGTTTATGTGATATTTTCTTTCTAAGACACAGACAGAGGCATCATGTTTGAGAAGTACAAACTTCTCAAAGAAGAGAAGTTTATTTGTGCATAAATGTGCTTCTCTGTGCACATTTATGCACAGAGAAACTTTTCTTTTTTTAAATAATCATGACAAAAAGCAAACTTCATGGTTTAAAAGGATCCGATTATTGATCTGCATCAAACAAGCAAAACTAATTAAGGAAACTGCTCAAACCTCTGAGATATGGGACAAAATGGTCAATGTAAGATCAAATTTCAAATGGTAGTAATGATTTCTTATCTGTTATGACAAAATGTGACACTAAGAAAACAAATGTTGGAAGTGAATACACAATCAGCAGCAGAGCTTTAAGGGCAAAGTGTGGTTTGAGGAGAAAAAAGTGTGATTTTAAACACACAATGTGAACAGAGGAAATGAGACAAAACCTCTCACTAACATCTAGAAAATCAACTTGAGTAATTTAAAAAGAATCTTCCAGTTGCAAATGAACATGTAGATTAAACTCAATAACTAATTTTTGTTAATGTTTTCTAAAACACTCTTGCAAATGGGAGTTTTTGTTGAACCTTCATTTTAATTTATGGATTGCAGTGATTACAGCAAAAAAATTCTTTTTCACAATCAGAAAAAAAGGCTTGTAAACATCAGTTTGTGCATAATTAATCTGTCATAATATTCAAAATTTATTAGATATAACTGTAGAAACCAGTCCTGTCCCACCAGAATCTGGTACATTTACAATAAAGCAGTTTTCAGTGATCATTCTGAACTTCTGTGGGATGCAAGTGAAAATTAAATGATCATTGTATTGTTTTGATATCATCATATGCGAAAGAGATGACAGGCTGGAGAGGGTGCCGATCTCCAGTCCTGAAGATCTACTTTTCGATTCATCCCTGGTGCAACATTCCTGAATCAAATGAACAGTTTGTTGCCAGGTATCTGCAGAGCTGGATGACATGGTGATAAGAAAATTCAGCCATTCATACAAGTGTGTTGGAGACGGGATACATCCTGGAACCACAGTTGGGTATTCTTTACAAGTCATATTATAAGCCTTGTTTTCACTTCCTCATTGGATGTCAAAATGTCCCCTTTTTAAATGAGAGGTTTGTCTATATGCAAGTATGCAACTAAATCTTCTGCAGGATATTTGAAAATCAAGAGCACTGATTCAAAAAATATTTTAAGTGCTTCTGTTGCTAAGTATGAAACAGGTTTAAGTGAAACAATCTTATTATTTCCAACCATATATGGATAAAACCAACACATGATCCAAGGTGAGCGTTTCTTTTAAAGGCATTAAATCACCACAGAAGGTAAAACATTTGTCAAGAGCTCCACACATGCACAAAGACTCTAGGTGTGAGGCATCACGTGATCAATTGATCTTTTCTGTCCTCTGCATGCACATCCTTGGGGAAATCCTGTAGACTTTTTCCCTCTCTCTCTCTCAAAGCAAGTTAAATCCCAACAGGCAGACAAAGGAAAACACTGCTTGTCTGAAATTAGAATGCAGCATAAGAAGAAAACAAGCTGGAGTTCTAAGACATCTGCCAGCAGACACCTTTTCCTTTGCTTTTTCATCCTAAAATCAGAGAAAAATTCAAAACAGCAGGTAAATGGTAATATCACACAAGCAAGCAACTGCGCCTCCAGCAACATGCTCTTCTGAAAGAGTTCGCACTGCAAGGTGCTGCGGCTCTCTCTGCACACACTGAAGGACTGAAGTGTTTGCTCAGAGGGAATTATGAACACTTTAATGTAGACAATCAGGAAAAAAAAAATCTAAAAAAACATGAGGTTTTAAGACATTTCTCAAAGTAACTGAAGCATGTGTCCCTCATTGTATTTTAGCGGCATCTGTTAGACCTACGTGTGCTGTTGCAACAATAAACAACACAATCAATTTGTGATTATATAAAAATGACGTTTGAAAAGTAATTACTCTATTGAGAACTCAATATTACTCAATCCTTTCCTCTCTATTGAAAGACTCTTACAGATATCCACACTCTAAGAATTCAGATTTGATTTGATTGAGGGAAAGGATATAACTACCTCTGTGCCCCAAAATACCATCATTTCATCCTTCTACTCAGAATGCTCCGGGGAGTTGGAAGCACTTAGAAGGAGTTGTAGGAATAAGTTCGCTTTGCTGAATTAATGTTGCAATTCTTCATCAGGAGAGCCTTGGCATTACCTTGAACTGGGCTGGTTTTATGCAAAATGGTTTCAAGCCTAGTTTTTTTTAATGATGGTCCTAATTTGTTGGCACACTTTAAATTATTCATCTCTTTTATATTCATGTAGTTATTACGTGTCATAGCTGTGTATCTATGGGGTGAAATTTAATAGCATCTGCTGGACCTTAGGAAAGAAGCCAGTGCAGAAATGTTATTAAATATTGATAATTAGCTAAATATTTGCCTTGGCACCTGCTTTGAGCCACTGTGCTAATTGGCAGTGGAGCCACTGGAGTGGTCACTGAGGCACACAGTGAGATGTTCACATAGAAATTTAACACAAACAAGAATTGAGACGTCTAGAGAATTGGATTGGTGGCGGCTAACATCTGAATTTGTTCTCATTTTGATATAAAAATATGCTGAGCTCTACTACAAAGAGTGTTTTAAATAAAATTTACTCAAAATGTACACACACAACATATCAAGCAAAAGATAAACACCTTGTGGACAAACAATTGAAGTAAATTGAGGATGAATGTTGGAATAATATACAAGCCACTATAAACTTTATCCAAAATTGTTCAGTTCAGTTCAGTCAGATTGAGCCTTAGTCTATCTTAAATAAGTTCAATACCATTAAAACTCAGATGCAGATGATAAAAAGACATCTGGGATATAAAGACAAGAAAATCAGCAAAATTGCATCTATAGTTTGTCTTGATGCCCTCCTTTGTCCTGAAGACTTGAATTTCCCCTTGGGGATCAATAAAGTATCTATCTATCTATCTATCTATCTATCTATCTATCTATCTATCTATCTATCTATCTATCTATCTATCTATCTATCT